>CM076579.1:1431264100-1431390506 GCA_034641835.2 Pinus albicaulis | reverse complement strand
ATCAAGTAGTTTCGTAGTGAGTTCCAGGCTTGAAGGCCAAAAAACGCTACGAAATTTCCAAAGAATGATTTTTGTCTTTAAATTCAGTTTTATGGAGATCCAAGGAGGGAAAAAATTTGTATTTAGTTCATTAGCCCCAAGTAATATCCTCCAACATTCAAAAAGGTCAAAGGTTATGCAAAAGGTGGATTTTGGAGTATGCTATGAAATGAGCGCTCCGAAATTTTCTGTACATGATTGTTTTAGCAATCAACTTTAAGTTTGATTTCTGACTAGATAAAAAAGGATTTTGGAGATATGAAAGAGGTTTTTCTTCATCATAGGCCTATATAAAAAAACCTCTCTCAGTTTCTGAAAATCCCTCAGGATTTGGAAATTATACACTCATCTAAGCCTATTTTTCATAATTTTCACTAACCAGATTTGTGAAAAAATTGTAAATTTCGAATTGGAGGAGGTCCAGCTCAGCATCCACGTGGCATAATAACACATCAACACTCTATTACGCTCATAAAAATTAGTTGTTTGCAATTGATAAGGGTTATTAAATTGATTTGTTGAACTATTAATGAGAGAAGAGTCCTTTTTGTATTCAAACTCTGCAAAACAGAAATATCCCTAGGAAGTCTCCAAGTGATGGAATCATGTTTGAAATAGGTCTCTTAGGTGGGAATTCGAGGTGATCAAGGTGGAAAATCATTTGTATGAGTCCTCACTCTATAAATGAGGGAGTTTTAGAGTTAGAAAGGGTTGGGAGATGGTGACTTGACACTACCACCATTGTAATCTTTGTCTATCAGTAATATACAGTTGCAACAACCTATTTCAGACCTGAGATTCTTCTTTGTATTCTTATGTATGTTTCTTCTATCAATATTATTTTCTCTCCAATGTTCTAGTTGTATAATCACTTGGAATTCATGATTACATGCTCCAATTTCCTTTATACACCTAGTTTGTTGTTTTATCATGTTTTATTAGTTTGCTTATGTATAATCACTTGGAATTCACGGTGACATGCTCCAACTTCCTGTATGCATATAACTTGTTTTTTTATCCTTCATGTATGGTTTAATAAGAATACAATTGCATAAGCTTCCACGAGATAAGTTGACTAGTGACTTAGTTTACATATTGACTCCATGCCCAATGGTAGTTACTGATTTACATCTTTCACCTATTCAAAAACATCATATTAAATCTAATTCAGAGTTATCCATCTACTTTCAAGTTATTCATTGAATATAATTTATCCTTTACAAAGAGCCCTCTCAGACTAGAAAGGCTAATTTCTAATTACAAGTTGGTTTGAAATAGTTACTCCAAGTTGACCATTGCAGTAGCCCAACAGGAACTCAATTTGGTGATAACATTTTGGCATCGTTTCCGGGGATGAAGGTGTAAAATATTCCCTAGGAAGAATGACAAAGTTCCAGTTCTAAGGTCTAAGAGCAACAGACATTTAGGCACATATTGGCTATATTTTTGCTTCGACGACTCCACACATCAAATAATCAATTGGAATGTAACTTCACTGCTTGAGGATCAGTAGCTTGATGAAGTTCCAAGATGAGTTCCATTGCAAGAATAAATGCTAGGTATGCCCCTATGAATCGGTCTCACATCCCTGGTTTTCCAAATCCTGTTTCAAAAGTCGATTGGTTAATTGATCTTTCCATATTTAAAGATGAAAATAAATACAATGTTGCTCTTCATTTGGTTATATTTGATATGCATGTACGCAGACTTAAGGTTCAGTTCCCTGAGGATTGTCTCATGAAGATGTTTATGGTCACTTTAGAAGGAAATCATGGTCTTGGTACGAAAGCATGCCAAATGGTTCCTTATATTCTCTTACTGATTTCCATGTTGCATTTTATGAGATGTATAAAGAATTTCATTCTTCCTTATTGTTGGTCAAAGACTGTTGTAAACATTGTGTGAGTTTTATTGAATATTTGGATAATTTTTATGAAGATGATGAGTTCATGGATGAGGAAATTTTAGAGGCCCTTAATGACCATCCCTTTCATCAACAGAAGAAAGGGTAGCCTCTCTCTTGGATGAAAATAAAACCCAACAGGAGTTTATTTATGACAATCATATTACATCCTCTGATTTTGATGAAAATTTGCAGCAGACTTGTCAGTATTTTGATCATCAGGAATATGAGAATCATTTCCAACAGCAGGAGGAAATACTGGAAGATAATTGCTATAATCCTCTGGTAAAGGAAGAAATGTATTCTTCATGTTATTCCTTGCATCAACTTACAACAAATGAAGAAATTTTTGAAAAGAAAATTTTAGACAACCAAATGAGTATGCATGTTGAATCATATGAAGAATTACCTCTAGAAATTCATGTGGTACATGCTGGAGCAGTTCATTTTGAAAGTGTCCAAGAGTATTCCAAGTTTTTCTTTCTCCCAAATGAAAATAATGATCAACAAGAATTATTCGTGCATACTCTCAAATATCCTTTCGAAACTCTGCTGGAATCTTCTATAGGAATGAATTGCAATATGATTTTCAGTTATGTAGACAAATTCAGATGGTGGAGCAAATCATCATCTCTAAGGAATGGATTTATGATCAAAGAAGTGGAATGTTATTTCCAATCCAGTACTCAACTTCTTGATTGGCTTCATTGGAAGTGTGAGATCACTTGATTCAGTTTTTATGTTGAGCAAGTAGAGTAGGATCATTTGTATATAAATAAGCTTGAATATCAAGCATTTTTTCAGTTTCAGTTTTAAATTCAGCATGTGTACTTTCAATTCTTTAGTAGCTATTCTTTTTTCAGTGCCAAGGTTACAGGTCAGAGCAGGTTGCAAGTTTTCATTTTGAAGATGGGAGCAGCCCAGTGGAGGTGGTGTTGATCACCTTAGCCCCTTACTAATTTTTGACAAGCAAACAAGGGGGGTCAAGCTGTCTTTGATTTTTCAAGTAATGGTTTCCTTCTGGAAAAACATCATCCTTGAAGCCTTTCATATTCCCTACTCTTCAATCCCTTTCCCTTTGCCGTCCTGGAGCCAATGAGCCTCACTGATTGCAAAAAGTTGTGCTCCTAGGGCCTTTATTTACCCCTTGTACCTCTGCAGAAATCCATATTTCACCTCTTTTTCCCCCTTTCCAAAGCCCCTTTCCATCTCAAAATTCCTCCTTTATCTCTCCTAACTAGCCCAAAATCCCCTTTAATTTCCACATCCACCCTTTGTTTTCCCATTTTCCCTTTTTCCCCTCTATCGTTCCCCTTCCTAACCCTTGAAATGAATTTAAAATGGGCCAAAACCCACTTTCAAACCTTATATTAAGGGCCTAGCCCCTTTTTTGTAAGCCCCTTAACCACTTCCCCGCATACGCCCGATACCTGAGACCAAGCGCTTAGTGCCTTTGGGGCTAGTCGCAATCGCGACTTGCAAATGAGCGCAACTCTTTGTTAATGTGAAAAAGCTCGATGCGATTGAGTCTTAACAACAAGCCCCGCGATATGTTATGCATTGTCGATCTGCTGTTCTGATCCGACGGCAGAGCGCTAATCGCACTCCCCACCTAATCGCAATCAGAGGTCTTAATATGTGTCACCCCTGTCCCTCCTCCGATTGCGATTTCCCGATTCAATCACAGCCGTTCGTCCATATTTGAAATCAATGGCCTAGATCTTATCGCATCAAGCCCGTCTCTCTTTCCCTTTTGACCTCTGAACGAATCTCCACCGTTGATCCCCGGGTAAATCCAACGGCCATCGCTTCCCCTGTCCCAATCGCAATCAGAAACTTATATAGCGTGTTCCCTTTGCTCCTCCCGATTTTGATGCTCCGAGTTGATCCTGACTGTCCATTGGATCTAGGATCTAACGATCAAGATTTGATCACCCTTCGCCTTCGGCTGGGTCCCACCTCATCGCATTTCATTGCATTTCCTTCACATTTCTTTGTATTTTGTTCGAAGTCTGAAGTTTAAGACTTTACATGAAAGCCTTATATTTCATAGTCGTTCCACCCAATTTCATATATTATTCCGCCGCTCGATCTCCGCCGCTCGATCTTTGCCCCCAGATCATGATCTAACGGTCAGCGCTACATTCTACCACCAAAACCTATTATTCATGAGTTTTCACCCTTCCGTTTGCATTTTTTCACCATTGTGTAGTCAAAGCCACCACTCCGCCGCCGCGCTACCATTTCATCCCCCCTCTCATTGCATTTTTTTCTGAGTCCAGTTGCATGTTCTGCAGGGTGCAGAAGTAAAGGGGCCGCCATGATTGCACAGTCTTCATTACAGCGGCAATATTTTGCAGATAAATATATAAGCGAAGCGGCAGAGGGTTCAATGCACAGAGACCAAGTCATCAGGGCAGCCTCATCAGCAGAGATGTTTTTCTCCATGGAAGGATAGAGCGCCCATACTGTTTTTACTTCGTGCCGTGCTCCAGTGAAGAGATTTCTGCCCAGAACACAGTCTAAGCTGCCAAGAGCATTTGTTTTGAAGTATGGTCGACTTTTGTATCATTATTTCACTTCCTTGATTCATTCGCCAAAAGTACTACAGAGTACTGCAGCTAGGTACAGCAGAGACATACCTGAATTAAATGGAAGCCTGACGAAGACCATTCTCCCCTTCAGAGAGTACCAGAGATAAATGCTTTGAGTATAAACAGAATGGGCTTCGGCCCTTTTCTCTTCTGAGTTTTAATTCTGCATTTAGTTGTCCACCTACCACCTCTACTCCTTTTTCAGCTATAAAAACCCAAAAGAAACACATTGTAAAGGTTCCAGATCTTTATCAGAACATTATGCAGTGAAATGCTTTTTGCACACATTTTGTAAAATTCTAGTAGGAAGGCTCAGAGCCCATAGGGTCTCAGTGAGGAGGAGTTCTGTCTGTCAAAGAGGATTCTGGTCTTTGGTATTTCACAGTCTGTAACTCTCTTTTATATGTTAATTAATATATCATTTCATCTCATCCATATTTCCTGTATCATGTTTCGGAATGCGAGTGACTCACTGATTTCTGGTAAGGATTCATCCTAGTTGATGCCCATACTCAGATCAGTCAAGCGCTTTAAATACGGTTCAGGCATGATATTTTGTTCTTTTATTCAGCTGACCACACTTCTGCTATATTAGTTTCTTTGGGAGGGTGCTTTTAAAATGCTATTATCATGTATGGATTCTTAGATTGGTAAGCCCATGCACGATGGTATTGTATATCTGGGTATCAGCTCAATGTTAACTAGTATCTTCTCAACACTTCTTTCATTGTATACACCTTCTGATCATTTATGTTTATGAAGTATTTCTGAATCGGCCCACTTTGCAGTAAACTGTCTCTGAATTGTCTGTTGCTTTTGTATTAGAGTTCTGCATCCTGCCTCTGCAGTATCTCTTTCCCTGTGTCAGTTTCTGAGAGTTTGGTCCCATTCTATTTCATTTACCTATTTTCAGGAGATAGCATGTGAGCTGAAGCTGAAAACTTCATCCATTATATTATAAGCTCCTTGCTATGCTAAGATGTCCTAGGCACTGGTCTATTGCAACTCTAGGCTGTCTCTAGGAGCTACAACATCTTTCTGGCGCCGTTTCCGGGGACGAATTTAAGAAAATCAGAATCCCTGGGCCTCGACAAAATCATGTTCACTCTCTAAGTAGGTGAGCACAGAGAGTTGAGAGTTGTATATCCCTCACCTTGGCAACTCTACATTTGTTATTTGATATATCTATTTGCAGTCCTGGCTCCCCGTAAGCCACACCTGAGGTCAGATTCGTCTAAACCAAAGACACCTTCCGTGTCTGACCCTGAACATATTATACATAGAAGAAATTGGAGGGAAATAAAATCAGCCCGTTCCAAAATTCATGAAGTTCCTGTAGAATATTTTCCTTCCTCCTCCTCCCAAGATTCTCAGTTGCAAATTCCCAACTCCGCTGTGGGAGATATCAATTACTATTACTCAAATAGTCCACCCCGAGAGGGTATCAGAAATAAAAATAGTCTTCACCCTACTCCTGAGGTTGAAGAGGTCAAGGAAGTAATTGAAGTATCTACTGTTAATAGACCTTTGTTCCCCTCAACCCCTCAAGCCACAGTCAAGTATATTCCTATTATTATTCATACTCCACTTCCTCCTCCTCCTCCTCTTACTCATCAAACTATCGCACTACCTCCACCTCCTCCAATGGCTAATGTTCCTGCTTTCTTGATGAATAAATATGCTCCCCTGGCATTACCCCAAGTGCTGAATGATATGCCCCAAGATTATCTGAAGGTCTTGCCTAGATTCAATGGAGAAAATGAAATCGATGCCCAGAAACACCTTGAGACTTTATGCTCCTTTGCAAAGAACTTTAATGTTGAACATGTAGATGTGGTCTTAAGATTTTTTGTGAAATCTCTAGATGGTGAAGCTTGGAAATGGTTTAAAACATTGGCTGGCCGTTCTATTACCACTTGGGATAACATGGAAGATACTTTTCTCAGGAAATGGGGAGAGAATAAAGATCATGGAAATTCTCTTATTGAGTTCAATACACTAAAGAAAAGACACAATGAAGGAGTGTCAGAATTTATCAAGAGATTTAATAAATTATATCTGAGCCTCCCTGCTAATATGAAACCCCATCAAACCGCTACTAAAGTAGTCTTTGTTGCAGCCTTTGATTCAGAATTTGGTTTCTCCCTCAGAGAAAGAAAGCCTGCTACTCTGGATGATGCTCAGGCAGATGCACTAGAGTTGGAAGCAAACTTTGCCTCCACTAGAAAGTCAAAAGGAAGATCAGAACAAGATAGCAGAAGAAGGGGCAAGGAAGAGGTGTCTAATTCTAGTCAGGACAGAGACTCAGACAAAATGGAAGAAATGAGCAAATTAATTAAGAAAATGGTCAAGCTGGAACTGGAAGCCAAGAATTCAACCTTCAGAAATTTTCAGAATGCTCCAAACAGAGGATACAATCCTCAGTATAGGAAACCACTCTTGTAGATATTGCCAAGGGAAGCAAAGGAGCAACAGGATCAAGTGCCACACCCATTGTACCTGGAAGGTCCAGTAGATGACTCTACTGAAGATACTGCCTATAGGTTGGAGGATGCAAATATTTCCTTTTCAAATAGTGACGAAGAAGAATTCCCTTTGCAAGGGAAGGACAAAGCTGGGTGCTCATCGCAAAAAGAAGAAAATATCAAAGACGCAGAAGAAGCAGAATTTGATCATTATTATAAACAATTTGATGATTTCATGCAAGCAAATTTCAATAGAAAATATGATCTCATATCTTCTAGAAAGAGGACTCGTACCCAAGAGCAAGAAGAAGAGTCGCCCCAGGAGGAAGTACCTGCTCAGGAAGGCGCTACAATGCAGAAGGCTACAGACAAAGGTAAGCAACCTCTAAAAAATCCTCTGCAGTCTAATGATCAAATCCCTTCTTCTTCAAAAGTAGTCACTTCTCCTTGTACCAAATATGTGTCAAAAGAAGCCCAGCCCCCAGTTGAAAATAAATATTCAAAAGAGGTTATAATAGAAAAATCCCCTCCTGCTTTCAGTCTACAAAAAGAACTAGAAAAAGTCAAAATCCTAGTCCCCTTGACTGAACTGTTGAAACAACCAGCATATCAATCTCAAGTCACATCTTTTATGCTCCCTCTAGAAGCACCAATCATCCCAGATAGTCTCAACCTTCAAGAAGAGAGACCCATGGTAGTTTTTGGCCCACATGTTGAGGAGATAGATCCCTCTACTCCTCCCTTCTATGTGTCTCTGGTAATCCATGACCTACTATTACATAACTGTATGCTATATTCTAGAGCTTCCCACAATCTTATGCCTCTATCAGTCATGGAACAACTAGGTTTACAAATCACACGTCCATACAAAGACCTCTACTCATTTGATTCCAAAAGAGTTAAATGCTTGGGGATGATCAAGGATTTAGTGGTCAATTTAGCCCAAATCCCAGCAAGAAGTGTGGTAATGGACATCGTGGTGGCTGACATCCCAGCTCGTTTTGGCATGTTGCTATCAAGGTCCTGGGGAACAAAAATTGGTGGATCAATTAAAATGGATTTAACATATGCCACTATCCCATTTTTTGGCGGCCAAGAGAGGAGGTTATATAGGGAGATTATGTTTGTAAAGATGGTGACAAAGGCTGACAATTCCGTAAATTCACCAGTTTACAACAAGGAAGGAGATTTTTCATGTTGGATGCTAGAAGAAGATCAAGATTACGCTCATGAACCATCCTTCTGCCAGATCAAGACTAAGCAGCCCTTAGAGAACATGGAAGCAGGAATCTAGACACTCCATTTTGATGGAGCAAATTCAAAAGAAGGTAATGGAGCAGGAATTTTATTGATTTCTCCTACAAGAAGGTGGGTTCCATTATCCTTCAAGTTAGAATATGAAGCCACCAACAATGTGGCTGAATACGAAGAACTTCTGTTAGGATTGCAGACAGCAAGGAATATGGGTATACAAGGCTTAAAAGTTCTGGGAGATTCAGAACTAGTAGTCAGACAAGTCAGGAATCAGTGTCAGACCAAACATCCTAGACTAAAGGCTTATAGGAATGAAGTTTGGGACATGATAGAAAATTTCTTTTTGGCATTCAATATCCAGTTCATGCCTCGAGAGCAGAATAGAATGGCTGATTCCCTTGCTGTGGCTGCTAGTACATTTCGACCACCTCAAAACCCTATTTTAAGATATGAAGTCGAGGTGCGTTATCGGCCTTCAATACAAGATAAAATCAAACACTGGAAGGTATTTGAGGATGAAGAACAGATGAAGAGATTCCTGGAAACAGTAGGAGAATTCTCCAATATGGAGATTGATGATGAAAAAGAGGTAGAATCTGAAAACATTTCAGAGAGAAATTGGGATGAAAAAGTGGCAGGTAATAAAGTGTTGCAGTTGAAGGGAAACATAATACCTAGAGGGTTGCTGCCTCTAGAAATATTATTTGACAAGAATGATGTCTCATTGCAGCCAAGCAAAGAGGTATAAGAAAATCAGGTTGAAGACCTGAATTTGGGTACGAAGGCTGACCCCAAAATCATCAAATTGTCCAAGAAAACCCCTAGAGAATACAAAAAGCTATATCAGGAGCTATTCCAGTCTTACAAAGATGTGTTTGCATGGTACTATCAGGACTTGAAAACTTTTGATATCAATATTATGCAACACAAAATTCCACTGAAGACAGATGCAAAGCCCCATAAGCAGAAGCTCAGACAAATAAATCCCCTATTGTTGCCTTCTATCGAGAAAGAAATTAAGAAGCTGCTGAAGGCCAAAATAATTGTACCATTGAGGTACTCTGAATGGGTGGCAAACCTTGTCCCTGTACGCAAGAAGAATGGATAAATAATTCTGTGTGTGGATTTGAGGAATTTAAATAGAGCATCCTTAAAGGATAACTATCCACTACCTAAAATGGATCATATCCTGCAGAAAGTAGTTGGAGCTACCAGAATGTCAATGATGGATGGATTCTCTGGTTATAACCAGGTGGCCGTACTTCCAGAGGATCAAAAGAAGACTTCTTTCACCACACCATGGGGTACATTCATGTATGCCAGGATGCCTTTTGGATTGATCAATGCAGGGGCCACTTTTCAGAGGGCAATGGACATTGCTTTTGTTGGGGAGCAGGATAAATTCTTGGTGGTCTACCTCAATGATATCACTGTATTTTCCAAGAATGATGCTGAGAACATTGAACATCTGCAAAAAACTTTCGAAGAATGCAGAAGGTATGGTATTTCCCTTAATCCTCAAAAGTATTTATTTGCATTAGAGGAGGGAAAGCTTTTAGGCCATATCGTGACTAAAGATGGGGTGAAGATAGATCCTAAGAGGGTAGAGATTATAAATGGTATCTCTTTCCCCATAAATAAAAAATAAGTACAAGTATTCCTAGGGCGCATAAATTTCTTGAGGAGGTTTATCCCTAACTATGCTGAGAAAATTAGGCATATAACAGATATGCTGAAAAAGAATAATGAGGTAAAGTGGTCACAAGAATCACGGGAGGAATTTACCAGGATTAAGAATGCTTTTGCAGGAGCTCCTGTATTGGCTAGACCAGATTATGATAAACCTTTCATGATTTTCTCTTTTGCATCACCTCATACAATAGCAGGAGTTTTATTGCAGAAAAATGAGGAAGGGTATGAGCAGCCTATTGCCTTTTTCAGTCAAGTGCTTCGTGATGCAGAATTAAAGTATAACATATTGGAAAAGCAAGCATATGCCCTGGTGAAATCCCTCAAAGCATTCTGTGTATATATCTTACAGTCCCACATCACTACATTTGTGCCTGCAGCTGCTATAAAAGATATTCTTATTCAGGGGGATAGTGAAGGAAAAAGGGGTAGGTGGATTGCCAAAATACAGGAGTATGACTTAGAAATACGCCCTACTAAGCTCATCAAAGGACAGGGGCTTGCCAGAATGTTATCTAAATCAAACTATCAAGCCCTGGGCATAAATTTGTCCATTATAGCAAGTGAGGAATCTGAGGAAAAAGAAGAAAGACATGGAATTGGGGTAGCTACTCCAGAGATACATGTAAAGTACCTCACCAGTCCGTGGTACAAAGAGATAGTAGAATATCTCCTTACACTTAGCTACCCTCCAAGTTTTGATAAAGCAAAATACAGAGCATTACGATTGAAATCACAGAAATACATAGTTGCCAATGGCTGGCTATACTGGCGAGATCCCTCAGGCATATTACTCCTGTTCCTCACAGAGAACGAGGTTGAGAGTATTATAGCAGAATTCCACGAAGGGATCTGTGGAGGTCACTGCAGCTGGAGGGCTACAACTCATAAAATTCTGAAAGCTGGCTTCTACTGGCCAAAGCTTTTTGTAGATGTTTTTTCTAGGGTAAGAGCATGTGATAAATGTCAAAATTTTGCTGAGAGACAGAAATTTGCACTGTTTCCCCTGATTCTAGTGCATGTGGATGAACCATTCAAACAATGGGGTATTGATTTTATAGGTGAAATACATCCTCCATATAGTGGACAACATAAATGGATATTAACGGCCATAGATTATTTCACCAAATGTGTGGAAGCCATACCTGCAAGGAATGCTATAGATACAGTGATAATAAAATTCATGGAAGAAAATATCATATCCAGGCTTGGTTGTCCTGCTAGAATAGTGACTGATAACGCCCAGGCCTTCAAATCTGCAAAGTTTATGAATTTCTTCCAGCAGTATAATATCACACTAAGTCACTCTACAGCTTATTATCCACAAGGAAATGGCTTGGCAGAGTCCTCAAATAAAACTCTAGTGAGGGCCTTGAAGAAGACTATCAATGAGAATCAGAAGAATTGGGATTCCCAATTGAAATTTTCTCTATGGGCTAATAGAATCACCAGCAAGAGAGCAACCGGGAGATCTCCCTATGAATTGGTATATGGACGAGCAGCAGTTTTTCCTATACAACTGGCTTTACCAGTGACCCGCTTCATGCAAGGAAGTCAGGAAGAACCTATTGATATGATCAGGAGAATCAATCAATTGGTGGAATTAGAAGAAACACGGGGCTAGGTGAATCAGAGATTGATAGAATATCAAAAGAAAATGAAACACATTTTTGATCAGCACGCAAAAGACAGGAAGCTACAGATTGGTGATTTGGTGCTCAGGTGGGATATCCGGAGAGCTGAGAAAGGTAAACATGGAAAATTTGACCCCCTCTGGTTTGGTCCTTTCAAAATTGTGGAACAGGGGGGCAATAATACTTTCAGGTTGGAGAATTTACAGGGCGACTTGCTGGATTCCCCTGTAAATGGTCAATTCCTCAAGCCCTACTTTCAGTTCTTATTCAGGCCAGGCAGCTTGATGTATTATATTGTATGATAGCTTCCTTTTTTTTTAGTTTGAATAAGGAGGGTGTTGTGATGAATTATAAAGTAAAAAATGAAGGTGCTGAAGAGCAGAATCTGCACACATGATGATCAAAAGGTCTGCGAAGTTCTTGTCACGCTCAGGGATGAACGTGTCGTCCCCAGGTGGAGCCAATGTTGATCATAATCAGCTCCCTATTAAAATTTTTGTATGCAATCTGGCTTAAAACCTCTCAAATCCCCTCTGTCAGCCTCAAAAATCCTTTTTCTACCTATCGTTGTCGTCTCCTGCCTCTAAACCGCATTATAAAATGCTGCAAATTCCATGATTACCATATGATCGGGCCCTAGCCCCTTTTCGCCAAGCCCCTGCACCTTTTCCTACATGTGAACCACACCCAAGACCAAGCATTTAAGCCTCGGGCGCTATATCGCAATCGGAGCCGTCAAGCGGGCATTTCCCTTTGTAACACTGGAGAATTCCGATGCGATTGGTTTTTAATAACAAGTCCCGCGATGCATTCTTCACCGTAGATCCGTTATCCCGATCTGACGGTTGAGCGCAAATCGCACTCCCGCTCCCAATCGCAATCGCAACTTTCGTTGCATTACCCCTTTGTTCCACTGTGATTGCAATTTCCCGATTACAGTCTCCGCCGTCAATCTATGATATAATCTAATGGCCAGTGCTCAATCGCTCCCTCGCCCCTGATCGCAATCGCAGTCTCCAATTGCTAACACCTTCTGCCCTTTTTGATTGTGATCCCCCGGTACAATCTCCATCGTTGATTCCCCTCGTTGATCCAATGGTCCGACTCTAATTGCTCCATCGCAATTGCGACGTTCAATCACATCCCCTCTTCCGCGCCCCCCGATTACGATTGTCCTGATCCGATCCCAACTGTCCGTTTGATCCATCATCCGACGACCATCGCACTTCCCGCCTCATCGCAATTAGAACCTTTGTAATGCGTCACACTCGTTTCCCTCCGATTGCGATTTCCCAACTAAATCGCGGTCGTCCATTCGTTCGAAGATCAATGGCCCAGATCTTATCGCATCGCAAATTATGAAATGTGTATCCCTCTCGTCCATTGCGATTGCGATTTCCTGACTTAATCTTGACTGTCCGTTGGATCTAACGATCTGATGGCTCATATTTGATCACCCTCCACCACACTGGGTCCCACCGCATATGATTGCTATTCATTGCATTTTCACCGCATTCCTTTGTATTTCCGTCATAACCAAAGTTTTGTGTTTTACATTAAAATCCTTTGTTTCATAATTATTCCACCCACTGCTCATATATCAAACCTTTGTTTGATCTTCGCCATTTATTTTCATCCCCAAACCATGATCAAGCGGTCCATAAGCATGTTTTGGTCAAACCCTATTATTTCACTGTTTACGCCATATCAAAAGAATTTCCCATCATCATTTCGTGTAGAGCCACCATTTCACCACCACTGCGTAGCCATTCTGCCCGTCCTCTGTAACCATCCACCTCCTCCGTGCATGGATTTCTTAATACAGTTGCGTGTTTTGTAGGGTGCAGGTGTTAAATGCCACCATGATTCACAGTCGCTGTTACAGCGACGCAGAGCCCGAGAGCACAGGAAAGGGCCATGTTCAGAAGTGAAATCATGGAGAAAGGTCCAGAATGGTCTGCCGACAAGACTTTCATTAAAGGAACAGAGTTTAAACTCAGTCCAATCCTCCCCAGAGCTATTAAAGCACATATTTCACAGTCAAAGGCAAGCATGGAAGCGGCAAAGGAATATCAATGGAGCAGCAGAGAGTTAAAGGCGTGCAATTGAAGAATTTAAGCCTTATTTCAGTAATTTCAAAGGAAAAGTACCATACTAAGGACCCCTGGATTACTTGGAAGGCTCAGCACACAGAAATCAAAGCTATCAGGGTTCTCATATCAGTGGATTTGTTCTAAAGGACAAAGCGCCCATATGACTTCCATATTTTACCATGTTCCTGAAGAAAGTTCTGCACTGATCACAGTCCGAAGTGACCAAGAGCATTTGTTTTGAAGTATGGTCGACCTTTGTATCATTATTTCATTTTCTTGTTCATTCACCAAAAATTACTACAGAGTACTACAGCCAGGTACAGCAGAGACATACCTGAAGTAAATGGAAGCCTGACGAAGACCATTCTTTCCTCTAGAAGAGTACCGGAGATAAATGCGCTGAGTTTAAACAGAATGGGCTTCGGCCCTTTTCTCTTCTGAGTTTTAATTCTGCATTTAGTTTTCCACCTACCACCTCTGCTCCTTTTTCAGCTATAAAAACCTAGAAGAAACACATTGTAGGGGTTCCAGATCTTTATCAGAAAATTATGCAGTGAAAGGATTTTTGCATACATGTTGTAAAATTCTAAGTATGAAGGTTCAGAGCCCATAGGGTCTCAGTGAGGAGGAGTTATGTCTGTCAAAGAGGATTCTGGTCTTTGGTATTTCACAGTCTGTAACTCTCTTTTATATTTTATTTAATATATCATTTCATCTCATCCATCTTTCCTGTATCATGTTTTGGAATGCGAGTGGCTCACTGATTTCTGGTAAGGATTCATCCTATTTGATGCCCATACTCAGATCAGTCAAGCGCTTTAAATACCGCTCATGCATGATATTTTGTTCCATTATTCAGCTGACCACACTTCTGCTATATTAGTTGCTTTGGGAGGGTGCTTTTAAAATGCTATTATCATGTATGTATTCTTAGATTGGTAAGCCCATGCATGGTGGTATTGTATATCTGGGTATCAGTTCAATGTTAACTAGTATCTTCTCAACACTTCTTTCATTTCATACACCTTCTGATAATTTATGTCTGTGAAGTATTTCTGAATCGGCCCGCTTTGCAGTAAACTGTCTCTGAATTGTCTGTTGCTTTTGTATTAGAGTTCTACATCTTGCCTCTGCAGTTTCTCTTTCCCTGTGTCAGTTTCTGAGAGTTTGGTCCCATTCTATTTCATTTACCTGTTTTCAGGAGATAGCATGTGAGCTGAAGCTGACAACTTCATCCATTATCTTATAAGCTCCTTGTTATGCTAAGATGTCCTAGGCACTGGTCTATTGCAACTCTAGGCTATCTCTAGGAGCTACAACACCATTGATGTCAAATGGGGAGAGAATGTTGTAGGAGGAGGTGTCATGATCGCAGGGGGAGTACTTGTGTTTCCATCAATGCCAAAGGGGGATATTGTTGATCAAAGGTTGTCATTGATGTCAACCCAAGCAACACCAGGGGCTAACCCAATATTTCATGGAAATTTTTACCTAACAAATTAATATATGCTGGTTCAAGAATGATTTTTATGTTTTCTACTTGTCGAGCTATTTCCGTTGATATATGGCACGCCACGTAATTCTTCATGATTTGAGAGATATTCATGTTTGAAGTTTATACCCCCAGTTAGTGGGCTAAAACCCCATAGGGTTGTGGCATGGGTCATTGAAAAGAAATAATTAATATTTTTTAAGCACCTAAAATCCCTCCCACATTCACTTGTTGAAGCCCCTGACAACCTAAGCATTTATATAAATTGTGATCCTCATTTCCTCCTTATGTAAGGGATTTTTCCATCTGAAACAGGTCATCATGGAATTTTCTCTCTAAATTTTTTCTACGAAGGTTCAGAAGCTGAAATATTTATGAGGTGAAGTTGAAATCCTGAGGAAGCTGTTGTGAAAATTCCAGATCAAGGTGCACAATATGTTTAGAGATATGATCTGTGGAAGTCAGTGTTTTTGCAGGCTCCTGAAATTCATCTCAAAGAAGTGACCTTGGTAAAATCGTCATAACTCTCTATTTGAGTATCGGATTGGCATTCCATAAAAATTGGAAGATAGTGCATAGATTATGGTTTTTTATCTATCATTTTAAGAGCCAAATGAAGAAACAGTGACACATGGCACGCCGTACAATTTCACTCTAATGAAATAGTCCATAATTAGAGCATTGTGAGATATTGGGTATAACTCTCTCTTGAAGAATCCAATTTGGGTCATACCTATGGAATTGGAAATAAAACTCAGAGGACTACTACAGGACCAAAAATCAGATATTGGGGATCTAAAATAACTGAGATACACCAGATTCAATATCAAGCTCCTAGAAGGCAAAGAAAAAGCTAGATCATGTGTTGTCAAGGGTTGCAAAGGACTAGACTTTCTAGGGAAGCAAAGCAAAGCAAGGTGTAGTAGAGGGTAACATGACAAGAGCATAAACCAAAGTGTATAACAGTAGTAATAAGTTCATCACATGAAGTCTTCAAGAGGGCAGAACTGCATACAATCATTGTAAAGGTATCATTGTACTAAGTCATTGTAAATACATTATTGTACAAATTGTACTAGTCTCTATTTTCCAAGAGTTGAAGAGGCAGTGTCAGGTGGTCTAAGATCATCATTAGGTGGTTGTTTCATATTTGGGGTTATGGTATAGTGTGTCTTATTCTTCTACATCATTCTATATCATTGTAAAGTGGACCATTTTCCCTAATACGTGAGTCCATTCTTCTTTTATTCTTCTACAGGGTGGTAGGGTGGTGCTAGGGTGAGTTGTAGCTCATTGGGTGTTGGGGCATCCATTCAGTTGACTACTGAAGAATCACGGGCATTGGAGCGTCCATCCAATGGGAGCTAGAGAAGAATGGATTTCTAGATTCTAGGAAGTTGGAGCTTTATTTTCAATTGGAGTTGAATATTAAAAAATTAATAGAAAAGCATTTGGTGGTTTTTGTCCCGGAGTGGGTTTCCACCTTAAAAATTGTGTGCATTTGTGTTCCTTTTGTTTACTGCTATCATTTTACAAACATTGATAATAATTGAAGATTAACTAATGCTCTAATTGAAAGGAATACTGATTCAGCCCCCCTCACAGTATTTCCCCAATATAGGGAGTGCCACAGGAACAAGGAACCAAATAAACACCCTTCATGTCCTTAGGGTCAATAGGGTCTTTTACAGAACCATGTGAGTTTCTAATAGTACATAGAGGCTTGAAATAATAAGTGACATTATTCTATTTGAGGACATGAGCAATTTTGTGCGTAGTCCCCTGGATAAACGGGAGATGAACTTTGGAGATAGGATCATCACGAGAGGATTTACCTTTTAACAGTTTATAGGCTTTTTGAAAGGCTTTAAGGCCCTTAGATATACTATAACCATTATTCTCAAACACTTCAAGAATATGGGACTTCTCTGCCTCTAAGTGGCTATCATCAGAGATTCTTAGAGCACGGGTAGCAAGAGTGCAAAGAACACCAAATTTCTGAGCAGGAAAATGATGAGAAACAACATGGAGATACTGTTCTGTGTGAGTTTTCTTACGAAAAACTTGGTGGGAAATTGAACCATCCTCCCTTCTAGACAAAAGAATATCTAAGAAGGGAAAGAAACCATTCACCTCGACTTCCATCTTGAATTTAATGGATTCAGATAGGGAGTTCAAGCGCTTAAGAAATTTATCTAACTTTTCGCGACCATGGGACCAGATGACACAAGTGTCATCCATGAACCGGTTCCATTTACTAGGGTGAAATTGAGCTGAGGCTAAGGCCTTAGATTCAAAATCTTCCATAAATAAGTTAGCAACAATAGGGGAAAGGGGGGAACCCATAGCAACACCACAAGTTTTTTCATAGAACTCACCTTTGAAACTGAAAAAGGTCGAGGTGAGGCAGAGACCCACTAATTTAGAGGTGTCATGATGAGATACACGACTAATGACATCAATGGTTCCTGGATGGGAATTTTGGTAAAAAATGATACAATTTCAAAGCTTACTAATAACTCCCCAGGTTCCAACTTAATGTCTTTCCATTATTTGATGAAGGAAGCATAAGTCTTGTTTGAGGAATCAATTTGAATTGATTCCAAGAGAATATTGTAAAATAGATATCAGTATTGGGTTCTAAAATGCCTCCTAAAATGAATTCAACACCCATTAAGCCTTCAAAATTCTCTACTATGGCTCATGAAGATGAAGAAATGCAACATAACATATCAAAATTACAAGAGCAAGTGCACCAAATTTCGCTCTCGCAAAGAGAAAAAAAAAATGAAATGAATGTTTTGAAGAAAAGCGTGGAAGCTAAGATGGATGGGTTGAAGAATGGTATGGAAGAAAAAATGGAAGGTTTGAAGGAAGACATGGAAGGTTTGTCAAAGTTTATACAAGAAATGATTCCTAATGGTGAAAAGATAGTAGAGAAAACTCATGATGAGAAAAAAATAAATTTTAATAGTGATTTCATAAACTCTAATGTTGGATTCAAGAACCATCATATTCCAAAGATGGATATGAGGAAGTTTGATGACAAGGATCCCGTAACATGGTTACTACAAATGGAGAAATATTTTGATCTCAATAATGTGCAAAACACACAAAAGATACGCATTGTAACTTTGCATTTAGAACAAAATACATTTGTACGGTATCGATGGCTTTGCTCTCGTAAAAAAAATGTCACTTGGCCAATTTTTATGGAGGAAATGATAGCACATTATGAGGATACAAAGAGAAACACCTTCTTTAGCCAATTGATAAATCTCAAACAAAAGGGTTCAGTGGTGGAGCACATTGAGGACTTCCAAAAATTGAATATAAGGGTAACTAATATTCCAGAGGAACACATGATTGACGTCTTCATAGGGAATTTAAAGGATAAAATCCAACATGAAGTTTTCGTTTGGGAACTTGATTCATTGGAGAAGGCATTCAGATTGGCAAGAAAAATTGAAATTAAAATTATGGTGATAAGGAAGCCTACCACTCACATCTATAAAGATGGAAGTGTTGCTACTCCTAGACTTCCACAACCTACAAGGTTGACACCACAAAAATTGGAATAAAAAATAGCAAAAGGGCTTTGCTATAGTTGTGATAGAAAATACACTAAAGGTCATAGGTGTGCTGAGAAGAAATTATTTTACATAGATTTTGAAGAGGAGGAAGAAAATGAACAAGAAACTTCAAAAGAAGACGATATACACCAAGAACCAACCTTAGAAGAAGAAGAAATGAGTCTGACCATGATCATGTAATGCATTGGTAGGAATTACCACTCCTAAAACTCTCAAGATAGAAGGACATATCAAGAAGAAAAATTTAATAGTGTTGATTGATTCGGGCAGTCCCCATAATTTTATTCATTGTAAGGTAGCCAAGGAATTGAATTGTTTCCTATACCCAGCACCAGAATGTCAAGTGATGGTTGCAAATGGAGGAACTATAAATTTCTCTGGAAAATGCCATAATATCAAGCTATCCATGGTGGAATATGTATTGAATAGTCCAATTCTTTCCATCCCAATGGGTGGTGTTGATGTTGTATTAGGAGTACAATGGTTACAATCTTTGGGGACGATAGCTTTTAAATTTCAAAAAAATTTCTTGAATTTTTTTTCGAAAGGAAAGGAAATCGAATTACGGGGTATTGCAAGGAAGCTAGGAAAGATAATAAGATTTAATGTCATGACAAATCTCTAAAGAAAGAACAATGAGGCGTAATTGCACAATTATGCTCATTAGAAGTTCCAACATCAAAATCATCTATTTCTCCAAATCTCCAAAAAGTCTTGGACAATCATTCCAAGGTGTTTGAAACTCCCAAAGGACTCCCACCTATTCGTGATCATGATCATGCTATTCATTTGATTCCAGGAAGTGTTCCTCCAAACATCAGGTCTTATAGATATCCTTATGTCCAAAAGAGATAAATTAAAAGAATGATTGGAAAAATGTTAGAGGCTGGTATAATTCAACCTATTCAAAGTTCTTTCTCTGCTCCAGTAGTATTGGTGCACAAGAAGGATGGATCATGGTGCAAGTATCCGGATTATAGGGAGGTCAATAAGCTCACTATTAAAGATAAATTTCCCATTCCTGTGATTGATAAATTATTGGATGAATTACATGGAGAAATTTATTTTACCAAGTTGAATCTTCGTTCAGGATATCATCAAATTAGAATGAAGACTGAAGATATTCCGAAAACAACATTTCAAACTCATGAGGGTCATTATGAATTTTTCGTCATGCCTTTTGGCCTTACCAATGCACCTTCTACATTTCAAGGGTTGATGTATTCCATTTTCAAACCCTTCCTTAGAAAATTTGTGCTAGTATTTTTTGATCATATACTAATCTACAACAGGTCTTGGAAGGATCATGTTCAACATGTTGACAGGGTGCTCAGACTATTGGAGGAGAAACAATTATATGAAAAAACATCCAAATATTTCTTTGGAGGACAAGAGGTGGAATATCTGGGTCATATTGTATCTCACGAGGGTGTCAAGGTAGACCATAACAAAATTAAAGCCATTAAGGAATGGAAATTCCCCACAACCAAAAAGAAGTTGCGTGGATTTCTCGGGTTAAAAGGGTATTATAACAAGTTTGTTAAGAATTATGGGAGAATAGAAGCACCTCTAACAACATTATTGAAGAAATATGCATTTTCATGGACTCCTGAAGCAACTAAGGCCTTTGAACATCTTAAAGAGGCAATGTGACTAGCACCAGTCTTAGCTATGCCAAACTTCACAAAAACCTTTAATGTGGAATGTGATGCCTTAGGAAATGGAATTGGTGTTGTTTTAATGCTAGACGGAAGACCCACAGCTTTTGAAAGTCGTCCAATCAAAGGAAAGTATTTAAAAAAGGCTGTTTATGAGAAGGAAATGTTGGCAATACTACTTGCACTAAAGAAATGGTGATCTTACCTAATGGGAAGACACTTCAAGGTAAAAAATGATCATGATAGTCTCAAACACTTTTTGGAACAAAGACTATCTTTAGAAGAGCAGCAAAAATGGGTCACAAATATGTTGGGTTATCACTTTGAAATCGTTTACAAAAAAGGGAAGTTAAATGTTGTTGCAGATGCACTCTCTAGAAAGGATGGAGAGGTGGAAGCATTGCTTTGTGCCATTTCTATTATCCAACCAGATTGGATAACCAAAGCAAGGGATGAATGGAAGAAGGAAGAAGAAGTGTGGACACTCATTCAAAAGTTACTGCAAGATCCTAGTACATATGATACATTTAGTTGGAAAAATGATTCCTTATGGTACAAAGATCACTTATATATTTGCAAGAATTCCCAACCAAAAAAAAATATTCTTTTCGACTTGCACACTTCTCCTTTAGGAGGACACTCCGGATTTTTAAAAAATTACCACAGGGTGAAGAAATATTTTTTTTGCGATGGCCTTAAATCTGATATTCAAAAGTTTGTGGCAGGCTGTTTGGTTTTCCAGCAAAATAAAGTTGAGACAATTAAGAACCTGGGTCTTCTACAACCTTTATCCATTCCAAGTAAATGTTGGGAGGATATTTCAATGGATTTTATCACAGGTTTACCTAAGTTCGAAGGAAAGAGTGTTATCATGGTGGTAGTTGATAGACTTACAAAGTATGCACACTTTTGTGAATTATCTCATCCATTTAAAGCAAGTACAATTTCTACTACATTTATGGAAACAATTCAAAAGCTACATGGAAACCCAAAGATTATTGTAAGTGACAGAGATCCCATTTTTACAAGAAATTTTTGGACGAAATTATTTTCTTGTTTGGGTACTCAACTAGCTCATAGCTCATCTTATCATCCTCAATTTGATTGTCAAACTGAGATAGTGAATAAATGTTTGGAAGGATATCTTCGTTATTTTGTATCTGATAAGCAAGCACAATGGGTCAAGTGGTTACCTCTCGTTGAATGGTGGTATAACACTTCCTTCCATACTGCAGAAAAAATGACCCCATTTATGGCACTTTATGGATATCATCCACCATCCTTCACATCTTCTTTAAGGGAAAATTCTAGGGTTCAAGCAGTGGAAGATCACATCGAGCATCAACAAGAAGTTCTCCAAATCTTAAAGGATAACCTAAAATTGGCACAAAATTGAAGGAAACAACAGGCAGATCAACATCGCAGTGAGAGAAGTTTTGATGTAGGAGACTAGGAATTTTTACGGCTACAACCATACAAACAAATGTCCCTCAAGCAGGCTAAGAAGGATAATAAATTATCACCAAAGTACTATGGTCCTTACAAGGTGTTTCAAAAGTTTGGTACTATGGCATACAAATTGGAGCTTCCTGCTTCTTCGCGAGTGCATCCAGTTTTCCATGTTTCATGATTAAAGAAGGTTATAGGGGACAAAATTCTAGTTCAAACAATATTTCCAGAACTTTATGAGGAAGGAAGAACCATATTGGAACCTAAAGCAGTCACGGAAACAAGAACGTGGCAGCTACGAAATCGATCAATCTCAGAGTATCTCATCAAATGGAGGAACTTACCCACTGAAGATTCTACATGGGAGGATGAGAATTTTATACAGAAGCACCTGGAGCTACTCGAGCATTGAGGACAACACTTTTTTGAAAGAGAGGAGCATGTAAGGTCCCTATATTACTAGTATAGTCCCTTATTGTTGTTAGTGTAACCCCCTTATTGTTATTGTTGTACCCCTGTAACCCCCATATTGTTCTTATTATGCCTTTACATTATTATTGTTAGGTCGGCTAGGATTACATTGTGGCCCCATGGACTCCTATATATAGAAAGGAGGTTTTTTCATTTGTATCATCCAAGAATTGTTCATTTATGTAATGTATTAGAGGTCTCCCCCTCGAAGTGGCTTATTTCTAAGGCGTTGATCTCTCTTTTCTTCTATTTTTTGAGCTGGTTTCATCACATTGTTATAATATGTTCCTATTGTGTGGCAATTATTGGAATATTTGGTAGTATTTAGGTCAGGGTTTCAAGGTTCTGTGTCTCATCCATTTTCCTTCTTTTTTTATAGAGTTATTATTAATGGTTTTCCCCATTTTTCCCTTGCAACTGTGCTCATGCCTTCTCACTAGAGAATGATTAATAGGAGGGGTGGTGGAGGTAATGTAGGATATAAAAGAGTTCTTCCTTATGTGTATGACATTGTTGCTACTTTCTTTGATGATGTTCCTCTAGAGTTGATGAAGGAAACCTTTTTGTAGGAGTGTAAAGATGCATGGGATCGGCCTTATCACTCATACACTGAAGTGGTGGGGGAGGATATGAAATGGGTTCCTAATTCTAGAAAATTCAAGGAAAGATGACTTCACTTCATAAATTATTTGGTTATACTTCAAGAAATGGATGCTCTATTATGTCTAATTTTCAAAGATAAGAAAGAAATAAATTACATTGTTTTCTCTTCCTTGGAGGACATTAAATGTATGCTTCAGAATCAAAGCTTTTCCTAGATAATGTGGATTCTCTATTAGTCTGGGTGGAAATTTTTTTAGTGAGTGATTATACCTATAGTGATCTCCCCAATCCTCCAGATGATAGTGCTTAAGCTCCAACTATAATATCCTTCGATTAGGACTAGGGATGGTTGGTCCTATGCCTTTGTCATACTTTTTGACAAGAGTTTTCTAGGTATGGTCTCTTCATGATCATTCTCATCACTTTTTTCTATTTAGCATAATGTACTGGCATATGTTGTTCGTAAGAAAATTTCAATATTATGGAGAAATGTGTCTAGTATTTTTTTTTGGTTTCATAGTACCACAGTGTTGTAATTGGTTTTATTGGTTTTCATGGAATGAACTTGGTGGGTTGGGTTTATTACAACTCTGGATGGATTTGAGGTCGTATCATTGGCCTCTTAGGGCCTTACATAATTTTGGTTTGAGTGGGGTTTTCAATATTATGTTTTCTGGGCTCTTGAGATTCCAAGTTGATTTTTTTATGTGGCTTATTTTCTAGCCCATAATCATAAGGCGCTTTTGTGTCGCTACAATACTTGGTTTTGAAATTGTTGTTTCCTTTGTGGCATGTATCCTAGGATGGTTTTATATTTATCCCTAGGTTTATATTGTTTTGTTTATGTTGGAGTAAGCGTTGGTATGTTGGCATTGGTTACAATATTATCAGTTAGAGCATGTGAGAGCTATTGAAATTTCGTTCTATGCGTGACAAGCTCTTGGAATTGAATTTATGCTAATTCAAGTACTTTGTTCTGTGAAATTCAATTATGTTTCTATGTGAATTAGGGTTATGTATTGTATGTTGGAAATAGGCTATGTCTCTTGTTCATGGATTGGAGTGACATAGATAAATCTATCTTGGTGTTCGGTTTGTTCAGAAAAATACTACGAGGGGAGGGTGAATCAATATTTTAAACTCACTTTAAATTTTCATTTTTCTTATTCTTAGTTATGTAAACTACTGTAATTCATGCAACCAACGTATGCATGTGACTTCAATGAAATCCGACAATGTATATCCAGTTAACCAATTAGTCATAATTTCCATCATATCTTTATCTTTAATCAATGCAGAATTAATTTCATCATACATATAGTATGCAATAAAGAGTAGAATAAACCATCACACAGAAGCAACACAACAACACATGAGTACACCAGGATTTTTAGGTGGAAACCCAATGTGGGAGAAAACCATTGTTGTCGTTGTCTTTGTCTTCTTTATTATTATATAAATAAAATATTCTTACAATATTGTATTGGTGCAGACTCTTACCAACACACAAAAACTCACCTACATAAGGCTACATCCTTCTCTCGTTCTCTAGAACCCACTAGAAGGGAGATACAAACCCATAATATCATTTACCAACTCCTACTAGAATGTAGCACCTACCCCTTGAACAAGTTTACCAACTAGCACTGGAAAGGAAGTTATGAATCCCTTACTGAAGGCTCCAACTATCAGCACCTATATGGAGCATGTTTCATAATATTTAAGATTAGATCCACCTGACTCAAAAAATCAAACCTATAGACCACCTTTCATCATATTTAAAAACTAGACCCACTTCCGTTATTAAGCCCAATACCAAACTGAACACTAAATCTAAAAGAAAATAACCGAGCCAATTGAATCACTGTAATACTAGTAAACTAATCATTGAATCTATTGTGAATAGTTATAACATTTTATATGGTGTATGCATATTAATATCTCCATTGAAAAATAAAAATAAAAACATATATATGTAAAAAAAAATTTTTTAAATAAATGGTACGCTAAACAGTTGTTGGAGTAGTTGGATGCAGACAAAGTGGGGTCCTTCTCGAGAGCACAATTTGGATGTCACTATTTCCACGATGCCCTAAACACGACACCGCAAACAAAACAGATGTTATGGTGAGGGGTGCCTCTGCAATATCGTTGACCTCTGCCCTGTTAGACTCCTATACCAATAGCTGTCATTTTTCATGATTGACTTGTTGAAATATGAAATATGTTCAAAGCTTTTTCTTGTGCAAAGGTGTTCCATATTCTTAAAAAATCAAAACATTGAAAAAAATTTAAAAAAATGTAAAGAGGGTATACCCTAAAAGAAAAATTAAAGGGTGAAAAGAATAAAATGGTCAAAAAAGTGAAAGAAATTAACCCCAAACAAAAATAGACCAGGAAAGTGTGCAAGTCCAAATGCCACTACTATTTCATTTTTGTAATAAACAAAATTGTGTGCAGCTTGTCAAACTTTTGCCACAATTTATGAAGAGTCAAACTAATTAAACTTGACTCATTCATTTTTCAATTTCATGTTGTAGAATAGAAAATAAATATCTGACCAAACAGTTTAATCTTGGCAGATAAGTAGATAGGTAGAGTTAATAAAAAGGTGCTCAACAGTTTAATCTGAGCCCTTGGATGTAATAAGTGTAGAAATAGATAGATTTTCCATGTAAAAGAAAAAGAAGATTGAAAAGGGTTTGCCAGTCTAAGTGCACCCTAATAAAGAAGAGAAAATGGTAGGGTAAGTAAGTGGGGTAGGTAGATGTTGTTGCTGAATTACATGTGATGAATGATGGTTCTAAATGTGTTCAATTTTACTTTCATTACAAAGTGCAAAGGCAGGTACTACATGGAAAAAGTTTAACAGCAGAGCAAAGTCAATTTATTAATTTCCCCTCTCATTTTCCCTAAAGATTTTACTAATTTCCCCTAAGTGCTAAGGAATTTGAAGATTAGAGGGGCTCAAGGCATTTCCTTGACTTTTGGAGGGACTGGACCCTCGGCCCAATAATTGAAAAGATCTAATTACTTGAAAACATCCATTATCACATTCATTCATCTTTTTCCTAAGTAAAATCCCATTTTACTTAGGAAAATCCTTCAATATTCCATGAAAAGCCCTCAAAATCACTTTTTATTCTAATTCTAAGTGATGAAAGTATAATAATGCTATTTACTTTTGAATTCTCACTTTCTTGGTTATATTTAAGTATTTTGAATTTACCTTGTCCCTTTTTCATATTAATTCTAATTTATGTATTAACTCCCTATGAAAATCACCTTTTCCTATTATATATAAATCCTTTGGTAATAATATTCCCAAAACCCATGTATTATAGCTATTTTAGCCAAAAGTATTTTATTCCAACTTATTTAAATCAAAAACCCACAATATACCCCCTTTTGGCTAAAAAATATATCTTTAGTTCTATTCCCTCCCCCTATGGTAACTAAATCGCATTGATTTAATTACTATATAATAAAAATATATACGAAAAATCTCTTAAACATATATTTATATGTGTTTAAAAAACAAAAACAAACATTCCCCGACCATTTTTTCCGTATGGGATTAATTAACCCTCCAGGTTAATTAATAACCTCCCCGCCAATTAAACACCTCCCGAAATAATTAATTAACTGTTAATTACAACTGGCCTGCGCCTATTAAACCTCCATCAACTCCCTGTCCCATCCACTGTGTGATCGCCCGCTCCAAGATCAACGGCTCGCATCGATTCCACTGGCCATCCCCCATTCGAAAGTTAATGCACGAAATGAAAAGTGGTTTTCAAATAGTGTATGCCACACGTCACTTGCTGTATCGATTCGCTGCCATTCCGCCCAAAACCACCCTCCTCTAAAAAGCAGTGCAGAAAAAACCATAAACCATCTTCCCCCCTGTGACTCACCTCCAGTACATGCTGACGTCATTTGTTAAAAACCCTGCCACCCCGTTTGACTTTGCCAATAAAACAAAAGTTTGCGTCGTTTTCATTATTTCATTCGCAGAGAACGACTACACCTCCATGCACAGAAATTCAAATATTCACTGCTGAAGTCCGTCAACCTTTGTCTCATCGAAGAAAATTGCAGTCAAGCTTCCCAGAAGCTCGTCCGCCATAACCAGTACCCGTTCAAATCACTATTCAAACACCCTAGTGTTGCTCTCACTTGATTGTGCAGTAAAAACTTTTGTAACCCAGCTGCGCCACATGAAACCTCTGTTAACCAATTCAAGCATGGTTTACCTCCCAAAAATCATTCTAGATTCACTCCACAGACCTCTCAAAATCAAATGAAACCTGTTCGACCTCCCCTACAAACCAATGCTTTCTTAACAATTTGTTTTGTTTTACAGGTAATCAGAAGACCACATCCTTGGATAAACAGTCTTAATACTAGTCATAATACTTGTTTACTCCAAGAGTGTTATCAAATCTATTCAAACAAATGTTAGAAAGCATAACAGTTAAAGAGTATCAGTGGTTAAAGTGTATCAGGTAAAAGTCAGAATGAAAGGTAAAAAGAAGTTACAGAGCAGTCAAAGGTAAACAATAAAAGTAATTACAGAGGCAGTAAAATGGTAAAAAGAGGAAATGAAAATACTTTCACCAACATTGAAGTTTGTCTAAAGTGAAAGTAAAATAGTCAAAAGAACAAAAAAGTGAAAAGATGAAAAACACAACAAGAAGGAATATTTTTGCAGAAATTGCATGTTTTAGTCATTGTTTTGCAGACACTATTGTGATCAATGAAAAATGAATTTTGAAAAACTGTTGGAACACCTAATCCTACATGGGTAGGTGTGGAATGCGAGAAGTCACAATGGAGTCCAAGTGACCTTGGAATGTGAAACCAAGAGTCACACCATTGTACTATAAATGTACATCTTTGTATAATGGAAAATAAGAAAGCCTCACGCTTATCTTTCATTGTGTGTTGTTTCTCTTGTGTGTGCATTCTTCTTTCTCATACACCATGTGTGTGCTTCAACATGGTGTTTAACATGGTATCAGAGCAGGCGATTGCTGGCCCTGCTCCAAATTGAGTGAGCCATTTGTGTTTGTGGCATGTGTATATCTGCAAAATTTTGACATTTTTTGCAGCATTTTAGAGAGTTTCTGCAGCAGTCTTTTTGCCACTTTCAGAAAGTGGTTTTGCAGAAGGAGCAGCATTCAGAAGAAAGAGCAGCATTCAGAATTTGTTTTGAAGAAGAGCAGCAGTGGTTTTGAAGAAAGGCAGCACTGCCCATCTGAAGGTTTTCATTCTCATTTTTCCTGCAATTTCTATTAATTTCTGCGTTGAAGAGTTGCTGAAAAACACTGTTTAAAGAGGGTATTTGAAATAGAAGTTTCTGGTTTTTATTGCAAAATAAATCTGAGTTTTTTTCTGCTGGAAAATTCTTCATCTCTGCATTTTCCTGTTGCTGGGCTACTGGAAAGATTTCTAGATTTGCACTGAAAGAAATCTGAGTTTTTCTGCTATCTACATTTTCTGCTGCTGAAATTAATTCTGCTCTATATTTGGAAGAAAAGAAAACCCTGTTGTTTCCATCATTTTTGCAATCTCTGCAAACTGTTTTTAAATGGAATTCCTGCTCTACTCTGCTGTTTTAAAACAAAAATTTAAAAATTTAAAAATAAAAATAAATAAATAAATAAATTGTTGCTCCTGGCCTACGGCCTTCCCCATTCCCTGCACTCACAACCCTCAACGCACAACCCTGCATCCATTCCCTACACCCATACTCACACTCCCACGCATGGCATCAAACCCACCGCTCGCATTGAAACCCTCCCCGTGGCCCTTTACACTGCTCCCTAACACTCGACTGCCACTCCTATACTCCCTCACCTCTCCGCCTTACATCACTCTACACTCCAGCGCTCCACCTACTCTCACACTCCGCTCCACTCTACAACCGGCATCCTACTCTTATCCACGGCCTCACGAGCCCTGCAACCACCGCTCCCTTACGCACTCCTACCTCAAACTCTGCTCCGCCCCTTCAATCTGCTCGGCTCCCCCTCTCACCTGCGAGCTCCCCCTCCGCCTACCATATCACACCGGCCCCTTTCCAATTCATCCCAGCGCTCAACAATTAAAGCCCTTTCTCACCACGGCCCTCGCCTACCCTACACTACCCCTCCCACTCGTCCACCTCTCCCGTGGCGTTTGGAATTACTCTCTGCCTGCCCTCCTCTACGCTTCCCACTACGCCACATCCACAGGCTCGTTTGCCACGCCTTTTGGCTTTCAATACTCCGCCCCAAAAATAATCAATACCGCTTTGTCAGTCAATTTAAAAAAAAAAAATTCGATTTTTTAATTTCCCACCATCCATTCTTTATATTTTAATAATATTTTCCATTCCTTAATTAAAATTCCCTCCCCCACATTTTTTATTAGTTTTGCCACCCCTCTCCTTTTTTTTAATTAATTCCCATATTTTAATATGCCCCCCTTCCTCATTAATAAAACCTTCCCTTTCTTTTAAATTTATTTTAATATAAGCCCCCACCCCCATATAAATTTCCCTTTTCATTTTTTAATTACCCCCATCCCATTATCCCATCCCATTTCAATACATTTCCCTCCACGAATTTTTAAATTCCTCCATTTCTAATTAATTTATTTTTTAATTAATTTTTAATTAAAAAAAAAAAAAAAAAACAACAGAGAGAGAGGAAAGAGAGAGACAAGAACAGCAGAAATGAAATGAAGAAATTGGCATATGAGGAGTACATGGACTGAAATTCACAGATTTGACATTTTATGATTTGTGGCGTTGATTTGAAGGATTATTTTTTTGAAGAATTTCATATTTGAAGACAAGTTTGCCATCATTCAAAACAACTCTTTGAAGGAAAATTCAGCTGCCTTAAAGGCCTCTTGCATAGTGTTTTCAGCTGCACATATTTTGCAGAGATATTGACATTGTATTGATATTTCTTCTTCATTCATAGTTGGAATCAGTGAATTTGAGTTGTTGATGTAAGTCATTGTTGATTGCCCTCCATCATTTGAGGAGCAGATTTTGTACTTGAGATTTCCATAGTTGGAAATTCTTTGCAGTCATTTGTATTTGTTTGAAAGGGATCACATTGTAAATGGGTGCATTTTCGGTTGAAGCCGACACCCTTTCATTTTTGAGCCTAAGTTGTTGAAAATGGCTAAAATCAATGAGGCATTAGAGTTGTTGAACAACCTCATTCATTCAAATGTTGATGATGTGATAAAAATGAGCAAGCATGCTCTTTGTAATATTCAGATTTGTTTACAAGATGCACAAGAAAAGATTGAGTTTTTGCAGTTGGAATCTCAGCTCCAACAAAATGAAATTTAGCAAAAGAGTCACCATTCTGAACCTGTTTCTATTCAGAACATTGTGAAGGACTCTCATCAGAAGAAAGAAGATAAAGTTGCAGATGATCCACATTCAGTGCCTTGTAATAGAGCAGATTTTCATGCAGATGCAGCAACTCAACTTGCACTTCTCAAGCCCATCATTAGACCTTGGGAAGAGCTTGTCCACAATAAGCACCGAACTGGTCTTGGATATGACAAGGATGTGTCATTTCATATTCCAGACTACACCAAGCCCATCAAATTTCAGAGTGCCAGATTCCTATATGACAGTTCACCTGCAGCTGTTCCAGATCCTGTTCCACTTCCACAACAGATTGAGAAATTCCAACACTGTGATCGAGCTGGCCACATGAAAGATCACTGTTTTGATCTTCATCCATGCAAGCACTGTGGTCGGCACACCCATTCTTCAGACAAATGCTTCAGACACAAGCCTCCTGCAAGAACCAAGATTCATCTTGGATGGATCGCTTCTTGGCAATGGGCATCAGTGGCCAAGAATATGTTTACGACACATGTTAGAACTTGTTCAAGGATATTGAGCAAACTTGCAGTTGAGTTTTCGCCATCATCTCACCTTGTCCCTGACAGGGGGGAAAATGGTGGTCATGTACAAGCTTCAACATCAGATCAAGCGAGCCTGAGCCACAATCTCTCATTCCATGTTCAGAGTTGTAGCCAGCAGTTCAAGCGAGCCTGAGCCACAATTCGTCATTCCGGATTCAGAGATGTAGCCAGAGATACGGATGCCCATGAGCATACCTTCGGTTGGTGGATAACCTAAAACCATCATTTTTGGTTGGTGGATAACCTAAAACCATCATTTTCGGTTGGTGGATAACCTAAAACCATCATCTTTGGTTGGTGGACAACCTAAAACCACCACAGGTAGTAGACCTCCCTTCTTTTAGGTCGAAGGTCTCCTTTTTTTATGAGGGACAATTCCTCTAGCAGAAGCCTTCAGCTTCTTGCCAGTTTTGGAAGAGTTCCGGGAACTGCAACATGTATTGCGTTCCAGTGTTTGTGGTCATCCTAAAACCACCTCTTTTTTCCAACATTTCAGAGAGTTGATTCAGCCCAAGAGCTGCCATGCATACTTTGCAGATTTGTATTACAACTCTTTTCTTGGACTCACACATACCCCTTCGGATTAAGGGGGGATGTTGGAACACCTAATCCTACATGGGTAGGTGTGGAATGCGAAAAGTCACAATGGAGTCCAAGTGACCTTGGAATGTGAAACCAAGAGTTACACCATTGTACTATAAATGTACATCTTTGTATAATGGAAAATAAGAAAGCCTCACGCTTATCTTTCATTGTGTGTTGTTTCTCTTGTGTGTGCATTCTTCTTTCTCATACACCATGTGTGTGCTTCAACATGGTGTTTAACAAAAACTAAAAGAGGTTTATTTTCTTACGAGGACTATCTACAAAAACCTCTCTCACTTTTCTAACAGCTATTATGGTTTTGGAAATATTAAACAATGTTGAAAAGCACTTTTTGCAGAAAATACCAGTTAAGTCATCATTTTACAGAGAATATTGTGGTAAATAAAAAGTACATCGTACAAAAATGAAGGAGGTTTTTGTTCCTAAGAAACCCATCTACAAAAACCTATCTCACTTTTTGCACAGTGATTTCAAAATGAGAGATACATGCACATCTTTACAGGCTATTGTTCAGACTCTATAAAACTCTGTTTTACACATAGTTTTGCAGAGCCTATTGTGCACAGCTGGAGAGGAATTCGGGGAAACTAAAAGAGGTTTATCTCACCAACATATTAATATACAATAAAATGTTTCACTTTTTACATATATATTACGGATTGAGAAATAAAAAGGTCTCATTGGACCCAAAATTTGCAGAATTGTTGGAGCAAAATGCACAAAGAAAGGAAGCAGTTAGTGACTTGGATGCCTTATCATCAACTAAGAGTTGGATAAAATTCGAATTCTCCTCTTTGTCATCACCTATCCATACAAAATAGTTCCAAATAGATGCATTAGTTTGAGTGTCCTTTACTTAATTTCTATTTATGTAAAATAGTTGGAGAGATTTGTGAACCAATTTTGATATTTTTTCAAGATATTTTAGTTTAGAATTTGTATAAATACTTCACTCTTGGAAGCATTTTTGGTGGATTCTACTAATTTGTTGTAACATTGATCTTTTGGAATAAAATTGCTTTGGAGAAACTTCTTTGTGGCTTGCTGGATGATGATTTGAAGCTCAAGACTTTTTGCAGGATTCATGTGTCAGACTACAGTTCAATAAGTCTTTTCTATCCTATGTTTTAAGTTTTATATATGTTTATAATATCACTGTGTTCCATTTCTGAATAATTGACATAAGAGAATAAATCATAATTTACTTAAGTGTACTCTGATTTCAATTGTGATTATTCTAAATGTTTTCCTCTAAACTGGTTATAAGCAACGAATTCTTAATTGCTCTTGTTTCGCTGGTTTAAACAGCTGATTACTATAGTAAAGAATTCTCAACTTCTCTTTATTTGTAATCATTCATTTTCTTTCTTTGAACATGTTGAAAGATTCTTAATTGCCTTTCATCCCTTCAAAATCCATTCCATTCACTTTAATTTCTAAAATTGTTCTATGTTTGGCTATCTTGCCCTGCAAAGCCATCTTGTGTGTAGAATATTAATCCAGTAAAGCCATCCTTTCAACTCCATAGCCCAATGGCCTGAAATACTCAATCGTACCCTTAGTTGGCGGATTCCACCATTCAAATTCAAACAAAACTCTTGGACTTATAACTAGCCTAATATTTTCTAAGAACAAATCTAAATTTTAAAGAGAGAGCCCTCTCTGGATACAGATTGGCTAGATTCTGTATCTGAAGGTTGGTTTGTGGTTACCTCGGATTTACTTTCCTTTTCCACAACTTCAAGGAAAATCTGAGTGATAACATAGTGGCGACCATACTGGGGATCTGAATATCTTTCTTGTCAATATTGTTTGCTTATAAGCTACAGACAGAGTCTGAAGATCAGCCAGGTAGCCTTTGAAATGCTTTTGCTCTGCAATTGCATAGTAAATAAATGCTGCTTCAGTCTATCTCTGGTTTAGCTTAATAACTGAACTTTAGTTTCAAACATTCAATCAGACTCTCTAGTTCAATAAATCTTTGAGAAAATTTTAATTAAAAATCTTAAATTTCTTAAAGAAATCATAGAAGTTGTTTTGAAAATTCATAAAAAATAAAATAATCATAAAATATTCAAAAATTTGGTTTCCTGAAGAACTAAATTTTTCTTCAGAATTGTTTTACAGGTTTAGATCTGATCTATGATGGTGGACAGGGATCAGACACACAAAGGTTAAAATCATCCACCTGGCGACTCCAAATCCATTTCACAATCAAGACTCCACAGGAGGAATGAACCTGGAAGAACAATATGGAAAGATCAGGCTTTCAACTTGGATCTTAATCCAAGACATTATGTTCTTTCACGTTAAGAATGGTTTTCAATATGTATTGTATTTTATATAAAGATCTAACTTGGTTGTACAGATAAAGTGGCCTTTCATTATGGCTGATTTTCAAGATGATCCAAGAATAAAACGAAGATATGCTCCCATGAGCAGAGATCACATACCTGGATTTCCACACAAACTACCGAAGGTAAATTGGGGTGAAAATATGCCCATGTTTCAAGATGAGAATATTGATGATCCTTTACTACATCTCATTAAATTTCATATACACTCATCAAGATTGAAGGGTGATTGGCATGAGGATTGCCTCATGAAGATATTCATGGGAACCTTAGAAGGAAAAGCAAGGGAATGGTACGAAGCTCTCAAACCTGCAAGTTTGTTTTCTCTAAAAGATTTTCATAAGGTATTTTATGAGCAGTACAAAGAAGATTTTCCATCTTTATCATTAGCTGAAAATTGTTGTGATCAAGCTGAAGATCTTATAAATTACCTTAAAAATATTGACGAAGATTTTGGAAATTGGTTTCCTGAATATTTATTAAAAGAAGTCCAGAACTTTCATTCTCAAGTTAAATGTCATAATAATCAAGAGGAGTTAAACAAAGATGAAACAAATCAGGAGATAAATCAAGATCCACAAAACCCCTCTGTATTAACAAATGATGTTTCATTTAATGTTTTGAATGGAGTTAAATACAATAATCAACCTCATGATCAACTTTTAGATAAGGGAAAAAACAATTGCCATTTCAATCTAAGAATTCAGAGATTCGCACCCCCCCTCACCGAAGAAGAAATCAATTTGCTTCTAAACATGCAACCATCCTCAAAATATTTACATAATGAAGAAATTGTTTCTACTTCTTCTAATGTTGATGAATGTACAAAAGTTTTTATCCATGAAGAAACAGAAGAACAAGTTGATGCTCATGTTATTTTACCTTCCAAAAAAGGCTCATTGCTTGATAGCACTCCTATTGAGCAAAATAATGACTTTCAAAAAGAATGCAACCAATCTAATCAAGACATATTGGGATTGTTGGAAGAGAAATATGCTGATCCAATGTTTATAATTGATGACATTCCTTCTTCTGAAGATTTTCCTAAATATGATCAGTATGATGATAATTATGTTCTCCAAATTCAAAATAATTTCCTAGAACAATCACTAGCTATTTTGAGGGATGAGATATTAGAATTTCAGCTTGATGAGGATTTTCTAAGAGCTTTCTTTCTTATTTTTAAATCAAGAAAATGTTCTCCTCAAGTTAAAAAATGGCTTCTTGATATAATTTATGAAAATTATGAAAATGAAATCAAACTTTTGCATTCTCAAATTCAGTCATACCATTTCTGAAATCCTAAAGAATTCTTTGAAAATCTTCCTTCTCCAAAGCAAGAGGAAATTGTACTATCTTTTGACTTACATATTGAAGATGATTATTCTTTCAAACACAAGACTGAAGAAATAAGTTTATGGTCTAATATTCATAATTCAATTGAACAATTAGTCATTGAAGGCCTAGAAGTAAATAACATACATCATGCTTTTATTGATCCTATATCAGATTATATGGAGAATCTTTTGAGCCCAAATATGCAAACATGTTTTCTCTATAAGGATCAAATACATCAAAAGTGGCCTTTACACATCATATCATTTATTATAAAGGCACATGATCATAACATACTTCCAATTTTGATCACAAGCAATCAAGCTATCCATTTATTTTTACAGCTACTTGATTGGCTTCATTGGCATTTTTGTATTACCTGATTCAATAAGATTTTTAGTAGATTGAGTAGGTAGATGAGTGCCAATAAGCTTAGAATTTTGAGCATTTTTTTTAGTTTTCAATTTTCAGCTAGTTTTTCATTAAGTTGGTTTGAAAAATTTTGTGTGTTGTTTTAGTTTCAGATCAGATTTCAGTTTGCAGAAGACAGAAGATATTTACAGGTTCACCAAGGTCAATGGATGAGGACAACTGACCTGCTGTTCTTGACTTTTCACCAGGAAAAGTCATCCCCAAGCGGAGCCAGTGTTAGACTCATATACCAATAGCTGTCATTTTTCATGATTGACTTGTTGAAATATGCAATATGTTCAAACCTTTTTCTTGTGCAAAGGTGTTCCATATTCTTAAAAAATCAAAAAATTAAAAAAAAATTAAAAAAATGTAAAGAGGCTATACCCTAAAAGAAAAATTAAAGGGTGAAAAGAATAAAATGGTCAAAAAAGTGAAATAAATGAACCCCTAACAAAAATAGACCAGGAAAGTGTGCAAGTCCAAATGCCACTACTATTTCATTTTTGTAATAAACAAAATTGTGTGCAGCTTGTCAAACTTTTGCCACAATTTATGAAGAGTCAAACTGATTAAACTTGACTCATTCATTTTTCAATTTCATGTTGTAGAATAGAAAATAAATATTTGACCAAACAGTTTAATCTTGGCAGATAAGTAGATAGGTAGAGTTAATAAAAAGGTGCTCAACAATTTAATCTAAGCGCTTGGATGTAATAAGTGTAGAAATAGATAGATTTGCCATGTAAAAGAAAAAAGAAGATTGAAAAGAGTTTGCCAGTCTAAGTGCACCCTAATAAAGAAGAGAAAATGGTAGGGTAAGTAAGTGGGGTAGGTAGATGTTTTTGTTGAATTACATGTGATGAATGATGGTTCTAAATGTGTTCAATTTTACTTTCATTACAAAGTGAAAAGGCAGGTACTACATGGAAAAAGTTTCACAGCAGAGCAAAGTCAATTTATTAATTTCCCCTCTCATTTTCCCTAAAGATTTTACTAATTTCCCCTAAGTGCTAAGGAATTTGAAGATTAGAGGGGCTCAAGGCATTTCCTTGACTTTTGGAGGGACCGGACCCTCGGCCAAATAATTGAAAAGACCTAAGAACTTGAAAACATCCATTATCACATTCATTCATCTTTTTGGATTTTACTTAGGAAAATCCTTCAATATTCCATGAAAAGCCCTCAAAATCACTTTTTATTCTAAGTCTAAGTGATGAAAGTATAATAATGCTATTTACTTTTGAATTCTCACTTTCTTGGTTATATTTAAGTATTTTGAGTTTACCTTGTCCCTTTGTCATATTAATTCTAATTTATGTATTAACCCCCTATGAAAATCACCTTTTCCTATTATATATAAATCCTTTGGTAATAATATTCCCAAAACCCATGTATTATAGCTATTTTAGCCAAAAGTATTTTATTCCAACTTATTTAAATTAAAAACCCACAATATACCCCCTTTTGGCTAAAAAATATATCTTTAGTTCTATTCCCGCCCCCTATGGTAACTAAATCGCATTGATTTAATTACTATATAATAAAAATATATGCGAAAAATCTCTTAAACATATATTTATATGTGTTTAAAAAACAAAAACAAACATTCCCCGACCATTTTTTCCGTATGGGATTAATTAACCCTCCAAGTTAATTAATAACCTCCCCGCCAATCAAACACCTCCCGAAATAATCAATTAACTGTTAATTACAACTGGCCCACGCTTGTTAAACCTCCATCAACTCCCTGTCCCGTCCACCGTGCGATCACCCGCTCCAAGATCAATGGCTCGCATCAATTCCGCTGGCCATCCCCCATCCGAAAGTTAACTCGCGAAATGAAAAGTGGTTTTCAAATAGTGTATGCCACGCGTCACTTGTTGTATCGATTCGCTGCCATTCCGCCCAAAACCATCCTCCTCTAAAAAGCAGTGCGGAAAAAACCGTAAACCATCTTCCCCCCTGTGACTCACCTTCAGTACATGCTGATGTCATTTGTTAAAAACCCCGCCACCCCGTTTGATTTTGCCAATAAAACAAAAGTTTGCGTCATTTTCATTATTTCATTCGCAGAGAATGACTACACCTCCATGCATAGAAATTCAAATATTCACTGCTGAAGTCCGTCAACCTTTGTCTCATCAAAGAAAATTGCAGTCAAGCTTCCCAGAAGCTCGTCCGCCATAACCAGTACCCGTTCAAATCACTGTTCAAACACCCTAGTGTTGCTCTCACTTGATTATGCAGTAAAAACCTTTGTAACCCAGCTGTGCCACCTGAAACCTTTGTTAACCAATTTGAGCATGGTTTACCTCCCAAAAATCATTCTAGATTCACTCCACAGACCTCTCAAAATCAAATGAAACCTTTTCGACCTCCCCTACAAACCAATGCTTTCTTAACAATTTGTTTTGTTTTACAGGTAATCAGAAGACCACATCCTTGGATAAAAAGTCTTAATACTATTCATAATACTTGTTTACTCCAAGAGTGTTATCAAATCTATTCAAACAGAGGTTAGAAAGCATAACAGTTAAAGAGTATCAGTGGTTAAAGTGTATCAGGTAAAAGTCAGAATGAAAGGTAAAAAGAAGTTACAGAGCAGTCAAAGGTAAACAGTAAAAGTAATTACAGAGGTAGTAAAATGGTAAAAAAAGGAAATGAAAATACTTTCACCAACATTGAAGTTTGTCTAAAGTTAAATTAAAATAGTCAAAAGAACAAAAAAGTGAAAAGATGAAAAACACAACAAGAAGGAATATTTTTGCAGAAATTGCATGTTTTAGTCATTGTTTTGCAGACACTATTGTGATCAATCCAAAATGAATTTTGAAAAACATAAAGAGGTTTATTTTCTTAAGAGGACTATCTACAAAAACCTCTCTCACTTTTCTAACAGCTATTATGGTTTTGGAAATATTAAACAATGTTGGAAAGCACTTTTTGCAGAAAATACCAGTTAAGTCATCATTTTGCAGAGAATATTGTGGTAAATAAAAAGTACATCATACAAAAATTAAGGAGGTTTTTGTTCCTAAGAGAACCATATACAAAAACCTATCTCACTTTCTTCACAGTGATTTCAGAATGAGAGATACATGCACATCTTTACAGGCTATTTTTCAGACTCTGTAAAACTTTATTTTACACATAGTTTTGCAGAGCCTATTGTGCACAGCTGGAGAGGAATTCGGGGAAAATGAAAGAGGTTTATCTCACCAACATATTAATATACAATTATATCTTTCATGTTTTACATATCTATTACGGATTGAGAAATAAAAAGGTCTCATTGGACCCAAAATTTGCAGAATTGTTGGAGCAGAATGCACAAAGAAAGGAAGCAGTTAATGACTTGGATGCCTTATCATCAACTAAGAGTTGGATAAAATTTGAATTATCCTCTTTTTCATCACCTATCCATACAAAATAGTGCCAAATAGATGCATTAGTTTGAGTGTCCTTTACTTAAGTTCTATTTATGTAAAATAGTTGGAGAGATTTGTGAACCAATTTTGATATTTTTTCAAGATATTTTAGTTTAGAATTTGTATAAATACTTCACTCTTGGAAGAATTTTTGGTGGATTCTACTAATTTTTTGTAACATTGATCTTTTGGAATAAAATTTATTTGGAGAAACTTCTTTGTGGCTTGCTGGATGATGATTTGAAGCTCAAGACTTTTTGCAGGATTCATGTGTCAGACTACAGTTCAATAAGTCTTTTCTATCCTATTTTTTAAGTTTTATATTTGATTATAATATCGCTGTGTTCCATTTCTGAATAATTGACATAAAAGAATAAATCATAATTTACTTAAGTGTACTCTAATTTCAATTGTCATTATTCTAAATGTTTTCCTCTAAACTGGTTATAAGCAACGAATTCTTGATTGCTCTTGTTTCGCTGGTTTAAACATTCTGATTACTATAGTAAAAAATTCTCAACTACTCTTTATTTGTAATCATTCATTTTATTTCTTTGAACATGTTGAAATATTCTTAATTGCCTTTCATCCCTTCAAAATCCACTCCATTCACTTTAATTTCTAAAATTGTTCTCTGTTTGGCTATCTTGCCCTGCAAAGCCATCTTGTGTGTAAAATATTAATCCAGTAAAGCCATTCTTTCGACTCCATAGCCCAATGGCCTGAAAATATTCAACCTTGCCCTTAGTTGGCGGATTCCACCATTCATATTCAAACAAAATTCTTGGACTTATAACTAGCCTAAAAACTTTCTAAGAACAAAGCTAAATTTTAAAGAGAGAGCCCTCTCTGGATACAGATTGGCTAGATTCTGTATCCGAAGGTTGGTTTGTGGTTACCTTGGGTTTACTTTCCTTTTCCGCAACTTCAAGGAAAACCCGAGTGATAACACGCCCATTGAATCACAATCAATGGTTTAGAAAGACTTTGTAGGCACATCTTAGAAAGCCTTCCCATACAGTAGAGTCCCCCCACAACAATGACATCAAGCGAGCCCGCGATGTCAGTAAGCAAGCATGCAATGTCATTGTTCCACATCACCATCTCATGTGTCATTTCACCTATCTTTTTAGTCATCTCTTCATTCATTTCACCTCCATGCAACATATTTTCCCACCAAGTTTTGCTTTTTCTATAAAAGGTTCGTCTTCATTTTTTTCCACGTCCTCTCTTGAGCAGCTGAATTTTCCAAGTTATGTACCAGTATCCAAGTCAATATTTACTACGTCACAACTAGGTATTTGACATAATTGGATTTGAATTTTTCATAAAATTGTAAAGAAAAATATTTTGATTGAGTCTTCCACCCAAATTCCCCTGATGGATACTGAAAGTGACATTATAGACATGGTTTGTCCAGTTAGCCATCCTCTATTTTACCAACATGTCATTCTAAACCAATCCAAGTTTCCAGTCTATTCTACTTTGGTTAATTTAGGAGTCTTGTTAGATTTTGTTCCACAAACCTATATTTTCCCATAATTGATTCATTTGCTAGTTTCGGCTATGTATCCATAGAAATTTTTTTTGATGAACCAGTTGGGAGGAATTTTTTTCCAAGTGTCTTCTCTCTTAATTCGATAATCTCTCTATTATCCTTCTACATATTCATATGTGAGTTTCTCTGATGAATTTTTATCCACATACATGCAATATTTTCCTTGACCTGAGATTGCTCAAATCTTATTCTATTTAATGCCCAAAAAGCACAATTTTCCCTGGACCTAGATGAATTTGCTTTGAATCTCTTTACCGAAGATATAAGACCATTTATGCATATTTTGTCCAAAATTTTGGGCAAAGAGGATGTTGTAATGATAGATAAGACAATTTTTGGGATGTTTTCTCGTATGATGAAGCCTGGGGTGGTTTTAGATATTCCTTCTTACTTGGAAAACTTTGTCAATAGGAAATTCATGAATATATCTCTTACTGGGTGTTTTAGGTTTCCATCCCTGGTTACTTATTTGTTTTTATATAATCATGCCGAAAGCTTTACTCAGCTGGGATTAAATGTTCTGGATATAAATAAAACAAGCATTCAGTGGTCTTCTAGACAAATATAGTAAGGAAGGAGGTGGGAAATGAAGGTATGTTTTATTTTACTTCTTCTTTTCTATCAATTGTATATTCAATTTTGAATGGATCACCTATACCACATTTGTTTCCCAAAGCCCAGTTATTTTTACAATTAAGTAAATATGTGAAATTTGGGGATTGGTTTTCTTTTGAGGGTCATAGAAATATCAGGTTATATGGAGCTGATATTGTACCTTTAAAAATTCCTACTTTTGTTCCTATGAGAATGTTTGCTTTACAGTTCATAAGAAAAAGTCTTAATGTGGATCAAATTCATTTTGTGGTGAAAAAGGGTCATCTATTCAAATTACTTAGGACTGTGGACCCATTTATTGTAAATACTTAAAAATAAATTGAATAAGATCATAAAATTATGGATGCCATGCATTTGTTGTTCGAGGAAAAATGGGATTATAACCCACATAATTTGATCTCAAATGGTAGACTCAAAAATGCATATGCTCCTTTTTTTCATGAAACCAAACCTAAGGTGGAAAGGCTAGCAAATGGTGGACAATCTTCTGCATCTGTGAAAATGAAGGTAGAAACCCCACATCCCATTGAAAATTTCCTTAAAAGGGGAAGAGAATAAGTAATTGACTTGGAGAGTGATGCAGAGAAAGAATCCAAGAAAACAAAGACAATGGATGAAATTGGTTCATCAATCATGCCAGGATATTCATTGCAGTTGGGGAAAACTTCCTGTACTCCCTCATCTCCTATTCCTAAGGACACATGTCATGATTCTGTTTAAATATCAAGCAGGTATTTTCACAGATTGAGGAAAGAAATAAGAAGATAAGGGAGAATATAGAATCTCAGTTAGAAGCCAAAATCTCTCTTGAGAAGACTAGATTGCTATCAACAATGGATTTGGAAAAGGAAAAGCTAAGGATATTTGTTTCTCATCCTTCAGCCATGAATGTGACATCCACTACTTCTTTTAAAACTGTTAATTTAATAGTTGATGCAAAAAATATTCCCTTCTCGGACAAGATTAGTCTTCATATTTAGATTGGTCATTTGATTTTTAATGATCTAGACAAAATTACTTCAGCTGCTTCCAAAGCTGAAAGTATGCTGAGTAAAGTGATTAAACAATTAAAACTGGAGAAAGAAAATTCAAGATCTTACTCCACACAAAATGAAGAATTAAAAAAATATCATTATCAAGAATGGAGTTGAACCTGAAGATAAATCAATAGTTCAAAAATTGTTGCTGAGTGTTGAATCTGAAATTCAAGTCTTGAAGAAGAAGCTTAAGCTTCCCACTGGGGAACACCCAATGGATATGAAGGTAGCTCAAGTGGAAACATAAAAGAGCAATTGTTGTAGAATTTTTTGACCAAGGATGAGGAGCTATCTAAATTGAAAGAGATGAATGATATGTTTCAAAATAAGATAGACTCTCATGTTTGCACTATTGTTATTTCGTCAGATTCTGAAGACCATGCTGCCAAACTAACTCAAGTCATGACTGAGTTAATAATGGAAGAAATTTATTTAAAAAGACACAAAGAGACCTGGAAACTACTTGCAAGGTGGTCAAATTTACACAAAAAGAGGTACAAATGACCAAATATAATGCAGAAAAGTACATACAATATTATTAGATTACTTGTCAAGAAATCAAAGAGCTGAAGGAGAAAGTGAAAGGGAATATATCACTCACCAAGCTAGGGAAATCATATGGATTGACATTATTGAAGTTGTCAAGAATGTGTGGGATTTGCTCATTATCATTGGATAAGAAAAGAATATTGTGAGAGAATTGGAAGGGATTGTTGTGAAAAATAAGAAAAAGTCACAAAATAGAGCTTTATATGCTAAGAGGCTTATTGATTTTATAAAATCCTACACAGGAACCAAAATATTTCGAGATTGAAGAAATGACTCAGTGTGTGCTAGAGCTAAACAAGATGATTGTGAAAAATTCATATATGAAAGTTTCAGAGAAAAAATCTAATGAAGTCAAAGGAGAAGTGACAAAGTTTAATATTTTATTTTATAAAAGAACCAGGGCTGGCCTACCATCCTATTGGGATCAACAGGGAAACTTAATCCCTTGGGAAACATATGAAACACTACTTGTGGAAGCAAAAAGTAAGATTAGAAATTCCCATGAGAATATTGTTGTTTTAAAGGGAGCCACTATTATTAATTACCTACATAAATACTTTTAGCTACTATGGATGATGAAGACTTTATTTGCAGAAAGACCTACGTATTCCAGGATCGCTAATTTCTGGATGGCACATGTTAAAATTCTTAATTTATCTAGCTCAAATGTGGATCTATGGAGGAAATGCAAAGAGTTGATGTCTCCACAAGCTAATGATACAGAAGCAAGTGCCCCCGTTGTTCTAGGATCTCAAGCTACTCAGTGACTAAATGTTTTACTTAATTTTCTGAAGAAACTTTTAATTTTATATTTCCATGTAATGACTGAAAGTAAGTAGTTTAGGAAGTTGACAGTTTTATGACTGTCCCTTTTATAATATTTTATATATAATTTTTCTGAAGAGAAAAGAGGTTCTGGAGTTTTATACCTCAGAGCATCACAAAATTTGTACTTGATCTTTATGAGAATGAATAAACCTTTCATAAGACTTTCCAGAAATTCATGAGTATGATTAGTTTTTCCAGTTTCATCATACGTTTATTTTCTCTTCTTAGAATAAGTAATGTAGTTTTTGGTCTCTAATATTACATTGTGATTTAGATTTCAATTCCTTAATGAAGCACTCCTTTATTCTGATTTCATTTCTTTTAATCATGTTCTTCTAAGACCAAATATAGCGGATTCTGTGTTAGCAAAGAAGGATTGAATCATTTATCCTAAAAGTAAAAGGAGATCAAATTCATATTAGCAGTTAATAATAGTAAATATATATCAGTTATTAATGTTGTGGAATTGGTAAAAGGAAAAATAAATAAATACTATGTTAATAATAAGTAAAAGGAGATTTAAATCTTAAGAAGAGCAAGTGTATATGAGAAATTGTCAACTATAAATTAGGTATTGACACTAACATCATAGAATATATTCATACCATCTCATATATGTTAGTTATTAATATTGTGTAAATGGTAGAATGTAAAATAAATGTATATCATATGCTATGTTAATAATAGCAAAATAATATTTAAATATTTTGAAGAACAAGTGTACGTGAGAAGTTATAAATTGTAAATTAGGTATTAAAATTATAGTAACACAATATATCCATACAATATCATATATGTTACTCATTAATGTTGTGAAATAATGAAAAATAAATATATATCATTATGTTAATAATAAATATATATAATGACCCTAGATGGGGTGTTATAGTGACAAGAGGGGTGCAGTGATGGGATAGGTTTTCGCCGTCCCACCTAGCTGAAGCACTAGTTGACATTGCAACATTCCCATGTGATTGAATTAATAGCATGGAATTAGAGCATGCTAACCATTACTCAAAACAACATGTAGCTAGTCCTCAACACAAGTCACATCTCCTCAGTGGTCATTCACCTACTTGTTCGTGACATTTTCTAGCAAAGGATGTATTTATTTATGGCCTTGGGGTATGCAGTTCGATTTATCATTAGCTTCTATGTGCTCAATAGGATTTTCAGGTGGTTTTGGAAATTTACTAAGCTTGGGTTCAACCCTTCAAGAAAACTAGCCCCACTTGGAACTTTGATTCTCAAGTCAGGGAGAGAACACCCTTTCCAGTTGGATTTCTACTTTTTCCTAGAATATTTTTTTCCTCTACTTTGTTTGTAGTGTGGGGAATATGGTATTGTCCCCCTCTCTGTCATATGATTATTTTTTCCTTGCCATTTTTCTCTTGTAGGATATTCACATTTATAGTTTCTTTAGCATTCACCACCTTCATCTCTTTGTGGCTCCCTCTATGCTTTAGTATTTGATCCTTGGGCATCTCCATGCTTTCCCCCTCTTGATACCTTGATTTCCCTTTGCTTTACCCTCATTTTCTCATTTTCAAATTTCCTTCTATCCCCCTTTCCTCCCTTCCTTCACCCCTCTTCAAGGTTTCGTTGGTGATTCTTTCCTCATCTTTCTATAGGAACCTATCCTAGGTACTCACCTATTATTATTTAAAAAATAAAATTATTCAGACACAGGATAAATAAGACACCATTATTCATACATATGATTCCATGCATAGATCTTTTTATTAGCAAAAATAAGTTATGTTTTCCAAATCATTCAACTACAAACATAACAATCAATGAGAGATTTTTTTTTTTTTAAATTAAATCATCCTTGAATAATGAAAACTAATCATATATAAATATACAAATAATTCAAGATATATATATATCCATAGCTAATGAATTCTTCACAACTATACATCATTCCCTTATTCTAAACAATCATAATAATATAGGAGAAACTTTTCTAAAACCAATGATACAATGCAGGAAGAGAATAGAACTTGATGTGAGATCCGCTAATCTCTTGTTCTCTCTTGATGTTTTCCTCATGCATATGTTGAAATTTTTGCATCATGTCTAAATATTTCTAACCCGTTGATTGGACCCCCAAACTACTCCTTCAGTACACTTCTTCCCCATGGACCCTTGAGCTGCAATGGGGCTATGTGGAAGAAGAAAAATACTAGTAAGTGGATATGAACACTTGAACTCAATAATTTCACACTAAAAGAGACTCTCATTCCACTAAAATCACTATATAACTTAGTAGTCACTATAAATATACAATAGCATTAGTATAGTCATCCACCACTAGGGAAAAAAAGAAGCCCTTTTTCATAACTTTCTCCTACTTTTATAGAAGGTTTCAGTGATGTCACTTGTAACTCCATGCAAAAACAATTATTTTCATTAATATAACAATATGATTATTCATCTATTCATGTTTCAACCTCTCACCAAATCTCTCCTAAAATTATTTACTTAATTTTTTATGAAAAATGTTACTTTCCCTCACTCACGCATGCTTTCCTATTTGTTCTCCTAAATGTCCCTTTATCCCAATTTCTACTCCCTATTTTTTGTTCTTTAGCTTAATTAAGTAATTAGGTCTCAGTTTTTTCCCCAACTGCTCCCTAATTTTCCTCAAGTTCAAGTCTTAGTTGGAGATATTTTTTTTATAATCTTGCCACATGGAGGTTCTCTCATGAAATTCAATTTATCTAATTTTACATTATTATTCTTTAATTTAATTCACAACCCTCTTTCCTTAATGAGATTAAATTATCATTGAATTAACACTTCTAATTTAACTCTATATGTACTTTCCTCTTTATTATTTGAATAACTTATATATGTGTGGGTGAGTTATTTAAAAATACATTATATATTTAATGTTTTCAAAACATGAGGAGAGTACGGTTACTTATTTTGTTCAACTTTTATAATTTTACCTATTCTCCCTTTTCACTAGGTTTGCTTATGTTTTAATTACTTTTATTCCAAAAATCCAATTACTATATTATGTGAATTAGTGCTTATCATTGCATGATCATCAACCCTTAATTTTCTTCCAACTTTTTCTTCCTGATGCCAAAGGTGCCATGTTGGTCATTCATCTTAAGAACTTCGTTTCGAATTTCCAAGGGTGCCACATTGCTTATCCTTAAAATATGAGGGGAAAACAAGGTGTGATGACATAGACCACTATCATCTTTTGTGTCACACTCTATAGCAAGACTAATGGTGTTAGGGATCAATGAATCTTCCTTTGTTCATGCCCCCAAATAAATATTCATGAGCGATATAATACGGGGTCCACCCTCATAACATCGTGAGCTTCAAGACAAAGGTATATCAATACGTTCCAATCCATGTCACAACAAGAGTGTTAGTGGGTGGAATCATGGATGGTGTCCCATGCCTCTCATGAAGTTTCATTTTGCATCTACAGTTCCATCATCCATGTCTGAGTCGTTCAGTTAATAAATTGACCTATCATGTCATTCATAGTCATAGAAAAATATTAATTAGAACTTTAAATTCTAGTGTGAATAGTATGAATTCCATCAAACCAAATGTCATTGACTAATCACATGCACGTTCATCTAGGTAGTCTTTTGTCACACTCAATAATTATTAGTAATATATTCTTGTAATGTTATCATTTATATAATTTCACATGCTAAATTATTATTATCACATAATAACTAACTATAAGTAAGAATCTATTCCTAAAATTATGTAAAAAAGACAACATAATGAATACATCAACATGATTACACATCAATAGGTCCATCAAATCTATCATCATAATAAAAAATAGCATCAAACTATTACATCACAATTATTATCACATCCACTAATAATAAAAGTAAAATAACTGAATCCTCGGCCTAAGGTCCTAAGAGAATAATGTTTATCCCTAAGGTTATATAAGGGTTAATGCAATATCAAATTCAATTTACTAGAGTAGGGAACTACACTCTCTATTGCTCGAAGTTGGCCTCCATAGGTCTCCTAACCTTTTTCCGTTACTAGGCTAGGTTGGAAGTTTTTTAGAGTGATTTTTCATTTTTTTGTGTCCCTTCCCTTCAGACTCTTATGACGTGGAACATCCTTGAGACCTATTCAACCTCTTTCCCCCCTCCCTCAAGTCTATTTTTCTAGCCTCTTAGCTCCCTCTCCCATGCCTCACTAGTGAGATCAGGTGTTTATCTAGGTGGATATTGGTGGCCACCCGCCTATTCCACTTGGGGCGCCACCATTGTTTCTTTCATTTTTTTAGTTTCCTCAATAATAGTACAATTTACTATTTTTAGCATTTTTTAAGGTCCTGAACTTCCAGAGCCTTTTTTAGGCCCTAAACGATGTTTTTTGGGCATCACTTCTCTGGAAAATATGATTCTATTCCAGAATTGATATTCATGATCAATAGTTGTAGTGCTCGGATAGATATTTATAACAATTTATCATGTGCATCAAACAAATATAGTATGCGAAAATTACGACCCCAGGAAATTGATGTACCAATTTATCCCGACGAGGCCTATATTATGGCATTTCATCTCCCAAGGTTAGGTTTTTGGATTTTTAGGGTTTTCCTTTCTTTCTCAATAATATATAGGCCTTCAATCCTCATTGTAACATAGAGTTCAGAGGCCTGTGGCCACCACATCTCTTCTAAGAGATAAGATAATACTGCCCTAGCTAGTTTATTTCCATTCTGTTTGTAAACAGATTTTATTTCTTTGATATTAATGAAAAGAAGTGTTATTTCCGCTGCATTTTTATATTTATGTTTATATGTGTATTCTGTTGTGTTCCTGCATAAATCTGAATCAATGGTATCAAAGTGGTCTGATCTTTCTCGATCCTTCTTTTCATGTCCCCAACGAGGTCGGGGTATAAGGAGTTAGGGCTCGATCTGGTTGAACCTTTACAAGATCAACCTAGCAAACCCCGACGGCTGCCCATGGGGGACATAAATAAAGATGAGGGAGCAGGATATCCTATAAAAATATTGCTGGAGGAGGCCCTCAAAAAACAAATGAACGCGATGATGGATAACTTTTCCTAGATCCTTAAATGAATGCCCATTGGCAGCACATCTACATCTAGTAGCCACTCTAGAGGCACAACTCCTTTTAAGGTACAAGTAAAATTTGACATTCCCATATTTGAGGGCCAGATATATGCAGACACCGTAGATATATGGTTGAATCTATTAGAATTATATTTCTCAGTTCATTACTTTTCCAACCGGGAGAAGATTATTTTTTCACTCCTCAAAGCTACCCCCCATGTCAAGGACTGGCGGGAAACCTACTATGAGAAAAAGGATGAGGGGGAACCCTTTCTATTCTCGGCCATACCCACTTGGAATTATTTCTGATATTTCATCAAGGAACAATATTATCCCATGGGGAGCTACGAGGACATGAACATACAATAGACTATACTGCAGCAACAAAGGGATCAATATGTACATGAGCTGATGAATCTATTCCATACCATGTGCACAAATTTGGGTATCAAATATTCATAGAAACATTTGGTGCTGAAGTACTGCAGTTGTCTACACAGATACATTCAGGAGGAAATGAAGTTCCTCGACATCTCCTCGCTTGGTATGACATACCAGTATGTTGCCAAGATTTAGCAGAAATTCAAACAAAAGAAGCAAGACTTTGGATATGCAAATCAAAAGCAAGGGAAAGGTGCCCCCAAACCAGAGAACAAAGGAAAAATCCAAGGCATGGCAGTCCAAGATAACCTACCAAAGTCGCAAGCAAAGAATAACACCATGAAGTCGAAGGACATGAGAAAGCGCTGTGAGTTCCATAAGAGCTCCACTCACAAGACAAGTGAGTGTTGGGCCAAGCAGTCACTGGTGGCTAAGATGAGGGCTTCTGAATCAGATGCATGCTCCAAGTATGAATCATAACCCAACAAGGGGAATGAAAAAGGGAATCATATTATTGATGTGGAGCCCAACGCCATTGTTGGCACTGCAAAGATCCAGAAGCAGGAACCAGAAGATCCAGAGGAGAAGGAGAGTATCTTTCACTCTCAGATGTGGGTAAAGGGTTACCTTCTACAGTTCATTGTTGACAATGGGAGCCAAAAGAACCTCATTTCAGCAGAGGTCATGAAGCATTTTGGCTTACCGACCAAGCACACCCACAACCATACACCATCGGGTGGCTTCACCAAGGACGGGATCTCCGCGTTAGTCAGCAGTTATGCCTTCCCTACAACATCAAGCCCTTCACAGATGAGGTATTATGTGACATTGCTCCTCTTGATGTTTGTGATGTATTAGTAGGCCAACCATACTTTTGGAAGTGACATGTTGTGTATGAGTGCCAACCTCACGTTGTTATTGTTAATTTGGGAAATAAGTTGTACAGGATACCAGAGGTACCACTGCATGCACCTATCTCTTGGTTACTGCAAATCACTGTAGTAAGCTCATTTCCAAAACCGGGAAATTTTCTTTCCTGATGATCCACCCCCTGGGCAAGAAGAATATTGTGGCCACGACCTCCAAACAGGGATCCTCCGCATGACAACAACAAATGGACAAGTCTGAGGAGGAGTATGGGGACATCTTCACCTCACCCACGGGGCTGCCTCTACACTATCAGGTCAAACACACCATTGATCTGAGCCCAGGTGCACCGCTACCCAATGGACCGATCTATCAATGCTCTGTTCTAGAGAATGATGAAATCAAGAGGCAGATTCAGGAGCTCCTATAGAAAGGTCACATTCGGTCGATTTCATCGCCCTATGGGAGCCCAATCATGTTATTGCAGAAGAAGGATGGAACTCAGAGACTATGTATTAACTATCGGGTGCTGAACAAGGTAATTGTCTGGAATAGGTGCCCGATCCCAGGGATTTATGACCTTCTAGATCAACTCAAAGCGGCGAAATATTTTAGCAAGATCAACTTGAAGTCTAGGTATCACCAGGTACCAATAGAACCATCTGATGTGTGGAAAGCTGCCTTCAAAGCCAAGGAGGGCCTTTTCAAATGGTTGGTCATGCCTTTCGGGTTGACGAATGCTCTCGCAACCTTCATGAGGCTGATGGACAACATATTACGACCATTCACCAACTCATTTTTAGTAGTTTACTTGGATGACATCTTGATATTTAGCCAAACTTGGGAAGAGCACCTTCACCACATTCGACAGGTGCTCCAAACACTGCGTCAATACAAGTTGTGTGCAAATTTGGAGAAGTGAACTTTTGGCATGAACCAGGTTCAGTATTTGGGATAGATTATTGATGAACAGGGGGTACATATGGATCCAACCAAGATCTAAGTAATTCGGGATTTTCCTGCCCCAACCACTCTAACAGAGCTTCACAGCTTTTTGGGTCTTGCTAATTTCTACCACAGGTTTGTGTTGGGATTCTCTCATATCACTTGGCCCTTGAGTCAAGTCACCAATGGGGGAACGAAAGAAAATTTATTTTGGTTAGAATCTCAATTGAAGGCATTCGTAGAATTGCAAAATCGCATCTACTCTACCCTAGTGCTCACATTACTAGACTTGCAGCAACCATTTGAGAGCGAGACAGATGCCTCTAACTATGCTATTGGGGTAGTTCTTACTCAATAAGGGAATCCAATGGCATATCATAGTGAGACACTGTCTCACACAGTTCGCAAGTATCCCACTTATGAAAAAGAAATGTATTCCATTATGCAGGTGTGCCGCCAATGGAAGCATTACATTTTGGGGAAGGAAACAGTCATCCACACATACCACTAAACCCTGCAGTTCATACAGACACAAGGGAAGTTGCATAGCGATTGCTATTAGAAGTGGTCCACATATCTGCAACAATTTCATTTCGACGTCAAGTATAAGAAGGGAAGCACCAATAATGTTGCAGATTACCTCAGCCGACCACCGATCATGGCGCTAACCACCATTTTCAACTCTTGTGGGCATGAGGCTTCTGATTGGATGCTTCTCTATAAGAGAGATGCAGAATTCGGCCACACATACAAGACACTCTTGGAGGGTACACAAGTTCCAAATTTTGACCTCCGGGATCCACTATTATGTCACCTAGGACACATTTGTGTTCCTTCAAGCGAGTGTGCCAAGATTATTTGGGAAGCACACTACAGTCAAGTCGCTGGTCATTTCGGGGTTGAAGAAACAGTGGCAGTACTGCAGAAGTATTTCTATTGGCCGAACCTTCGACAGGATGTTGGAAAGTACATCAGATCCCGCATTGCTTGCTCCATTTCCAAAACGACCATCAAGAAATAAGGCCTCTATACTCCACTACCTACCCCTAGTCGACCTTGGGAATCAATCTCCATGGATTACATGTCATGCCTTCCTTCTACTAAGCATGGAAACGACTGTGTTTTCGTGTTCATCGACAGATTCTCGAAGATGGCCATTATGTTAGCCTGCAAGAAGAATATCACAACAGAAGATACTGCTAAAATCTTCTTTGAATGAGTATGGGTGCACTTTGGGATCCCACAGTCTATCATCTCAGATTAGGACAGGAGGTTCCTCAGCACATTTTGGTCCAACCTCTGGTCAATTCTGGACACCAAGATCACAAATTCCACATCTTTCCATCCCCAAACTAATGGCAAGACAGAGGTCGTCAACAAGATGATTGTGCACATTTTGTGCATGTATAGTTCAAAGCATCCACACACATGGGATGAGAGCCTTCCCTATGTAAAACATAGTTATAATTGGCCTCTCCATAGCTCAACTGGCCACAACGCCTCTCAAGTGGGCCTGGGGTTCCAACCACTATGTCCCATTGACGTAGCCATGCCATTTGTGGCTACTCGGGCCGATTCGGCTCATGTCCAGTCTGAAGCCAACAAAGTGAACAACTTCATTGAGCACATTCAGCACATCTGGCAGTAGGTTCATGACATATTAGACAGAGCCAATGCTAAGTACAAGCAATGACATGATCAACATAGGGTGCCACACCACTTCTAGGTGGGCAACAAAGTGTGGCTACATTTGTAGACGGAGCGCCTCACTAGAATCCATCGCAACCTTTGCCTGCTCCGATATGGGCCATACACCATCACCAAGGTTGTAGGGAACAATGCCTTTGGGCTTAGTATTCCACCATTCCTTGGTCTACACCCAATATTCAATGTGGACCACCTTCGGCCCTATTTCTCAGCTCTACTGGACACCTCTGACATTGCAGAACAACTCACACCAACAAAGTTATAACCAGACTGCATGGAACAAGCCACCAAATATTGTATCATGGAAATGCAAATTAAGAACACTCGCCAGCAGAAGATCCAACTGTATCGGGTGGTCAAATATGGCCAACTCCTGCACCAAGGCAAGTGGTTCACCAGGGACCAAGTTCAACAGAAGTTTCCTCATCTCATGGAGTAACTCAACACAATGGGGATCGTTTCTTCCTAAGGGGGGAGGAATCATCCAGGTGTATATTGGTGGCCACCCGCTTATTCCACTTGGGGCCCTACCATTTTTTCTTTCATTTTTTCAGTTTCCTCAATAATAGCACAGTTTACTATTTTTAGTAGTTTTTTGGGTCCTGAACTTTTGGAGCTGTTTTTAGGCCCTAAACGATGTTTTTTGGGCATCGCTTCTCTAGTAAATAACGTTTAGTTCTAGAATCAATATTCACAATTAGCATTTTTAGTCGTCAGATAGATCTTTCTAACAATGCATCATGTGCGTCAAACGAAGATAGTACGTCAAAGTTACGAACCTAGAAAATTGATGTACCAATTTACCCTAATGAGGCCCATATTCTGGCGTTTCATCTCCTAGGGTTAGGTTTTTAGATTTTTAGGGTTTTCCATTATTTCTCAATAATATATAGGCCTTCGAGCCTCATTGTAACACAGATTTCAGAGGCTTGTAGCCACCACATCTCTTCTTAGAGATAAGCTACCAACACCCTAGCTAGTTTATTTCCATGCCGTTTGTAAACAGATCTTAGTTCTTTGATATTAATGAAAATAAGTATTATTTCCACTTCATTTTTATATTTATGGTTATATGTGTATTCTATTGCGTTCCTCCATTAATCCAGATCATGTGTAGAGGGGGAAATTATTATCAAGAGAGGGTCCACAAGAGTAGGGCACAAATGCATCATCATTTGGAGAAAGAAACCACTTGATATTGAGACCTCACCCAATGCCCCATCTAGGAAGAATTGATATTTTTTAAGGGAGACGGCTCCACTTGAAGACCTCACCTCTTAGACACGAAATTATTTGTTGATTTGGAAAATTGGGTTCCTAATACTCGCCACACTCGTGGAAACTATAGTCAGTACTTGCAGATAATTGAACTCTACTAACATATGAAATTAGTGTTGGGTATAGTTATTTTAGATTGCATGAGCATCATTCGGATATTGTTCACTCTCTCGAGCACCTACACTAATATTTGAAAGGCCAAGACCGATGAATGGAATTCTTAGAGGAACATCTTAGAATCTCGCTCCCACCAGGGGATGATATTTTACCAGTTAGGGTGCTACTACTGAATAAAAACCATCCACCTCATAGTATATCATGATATTTCCATATTAGTATTTTTCTTCTAACGTTTTCTTTTGGCCAATTACACCCAACACTCTTTGTTGTAAACAAATAGAATACTAGATTCTAATCAATTATCATATACCTCTCCTTGAAGAGTTTATTTTTCAGGATGGTCAGGTCTCCCCTGTGAGAGACCAACCTAATATTTTTCACACTGTTATATAATTTCCAATTGTAAAGGTAATACAATTCAGCTTACTAATAAAAGAAGTATATATAATAGTATTATATCTATATTATATATATTTTTAAGAAGCATATATAATATTATTATATTTATATTATATATATTAATATATATGATATTGTTAAAGTATCTTCATATGATTAGGATTTTCATGTATGAAAAAACATTTGAAACAATTTTTAGCTCTTTTTATTATTCTTTAGCGCTTCTAGCTTTTTCTATCTCAATTTATTGCCTTTTTATTTTGAATTGTTTAATTTTATTTTTTCCTTTTCCTTTGCTTTTTCCATTTTCAATTCAATTTTGCAATAATACTTTAAATGATAAAAAATAAAAGTTTAATTGATTACAAATATTAAAAAAAAAAGGTAAAAACATGAAGATGGATTACACTTTTGGGTCAAATGTGGCAATGAAATTTCAAGTTTTTCCTCTTTTATTGAATTGAATCCCTCAAAATTCATATAAGTATTGTGAATTTGTTTCAGAGTAAAAAGAAAAATTGTGGAGAATTATGTTGTTGTCCTAATGATTTTTTTTGTAAAAATATTTAGTGTCATATAATATGTAAATTTTCCATTAAATGAAATTATTGTCCTTGCAAATAGTCACACATCTTAAGAGGTATATCTATGTTCACATAGCATAACTTAGTCTAATATATATATATATATATATATATATATATATATATATATATATATATATATATGAGCATGATCTACACAGAGAGAGCTAATATTTTCATATTAAAAATTCAAATTTTTATGCAAAAATATATTTTTTATTATTTTTAGAAGTTTGCAAAGTAATATTTCAATTGCATTTTGCAGGCACATGTATTCACATAAGGTTTTTTTCAACTATTTAAATAAAATGAAAAACAAAAAGTACCATTTTGAAGATGAATCATAAACGAATATAGTTGTATTTTTTGAATTTTTTTCATTGTGTATATTTTATGATATTTAGTTTTTATTCAACCTCTTTAAAATAGTTTTAAAAAAAATCAAGGACTATATTTAAAAGAATTTATATGAAAAATATCACATGAACTCGAAAATTTCAAACTCATATTCCATTCGATAGATTCCTTCATGAATCCAACATGATCAACTCTAGCACCTAGGAAAAATTTAGTCCTAATTTTGATAAATGGAATTGCAGGGAATTTTGCAGAAGGGGTGTTGAAATTGTTGATTTTGGGACTTAAGAGGCTCGATAAAAAAATTTGAATTATCTAAAATTAAACATTTTAAAATTCCAAATCTTATTAGAATTTTTGTTGTAATGTCATGTAAAAACCTTATTAAATTTAATATTAATATTAAAAGAATATTATTATTAGTATTAAATTAAATGATGAAACGTTATTAATATAAAAAATTTGATATTAATATATTTTAATGTTAATATTAAGTTTATTAATTTTGGAATAATACAATATTATTAATTTTAATATAATATAAAATTTCTTATATTATAATATATACTAGCACAACCACGTTAATAAATGTGGTTGATATAAGCCACTGACATTAACAAAAGAGTCATACAAACTAACTCAATATATGTTAATTTTATTTAACCTATTTTTTTATAAATCTAACACAATAAAATATATAATATTTTTAGAATCATGATGTCATCAAAACCTAAACCTACATTTAAAGAAAGAAAACGTAAACAGTTTTAGTTGGAACACTTGAAGCACTCTATGTATCTTTGATGGAGGTAGGTGGAACATTAATATTTTGGAAAATTTTAGATAATATTTCGATGGAAAATTATTATTTTCCCTCCACTTGAGTGTACAAAACACATTTGAAATATATATTATATATATATATAAATGTTCTACATATGACATCAATATATATATATATATATATATATATATATATATATATATATAGAGTCAAAGTATTTTAAAATTTTTGAAATACAGAGTGAGAGAGAGTGGGAGAGAAGGGTAAGAGAGAGATACGGGGACACAAATATGGAGAGAGAGAGACGAGGAGAGAGTCTTCGAGAAAGATACAGAGCTCGAGAGATGGGGTTGGAGGAAAATATAGGCAAGGAAGAATTTCACGACATATAGAGAGAGAAAGGTGGAGAGAGAGAGAGGGGGGGGAGTGAAAAGGGAGAGATGGAGAGAGCGTCTGTATGTTTTGGGTTGAGATAGAAGGAAAAATAAGGAGAGATGGAGAAAAGGGGGAGAGATTATGAGATAGGGAGGTAGAAAATCAACATAGTTGCAGGACAAAGCTAGAGAGAGAGAGAGAGAGGGAGTGACAAGGGAGAAGGAGAGAGAGAGATAGAGAGGGAGTGGCAAGGGGGGGGGGGGGGGGTGGGGGGAAGGGGGAGAGAGAGAGAGAGAGTGTGTGTGTGACAAGAGATATGGAGAGAGGAGAGTAGGAGTGAAGAGAGATAAAAGGGGAGAAAGAGGGAGAGAAGGAGAATATGCAGAGAGAGGGAGAGGGAGAGGGAAGGAGATATATATAGATATGGAGAAACAACATGTTTGTTTGCGAGGTGATATCGAGAGATGAAGAAGGATAGACAAATGGAGATAGAGATATAAATGGAAGTGGGAGAGAGGGGAGAAGAGAGAGATAGAGGGAGGGAGGGAGAAATAGATAGATATGAAGAGACAAAGTGTGTGTTCCTTGGGGGTGAGATAGAGGGACAAAGAAGGAGAGATGGAGGGAGAGATTAATATTGTAGCGCGGGGGGTTGGGCAGAGAAAGGGAAGAAAATTACTTTCACCAGATGCATTGATTTCAGCATTGACATGTGGATTTCTAATCCCATTTGATTTATTTCAAATTAGATGCATTGATTTATTTGTAGATGTTGAAATCTAATTCTATTTCATTTCTTGCATTAGATGCATTCATTTCATTAAAGATGTTAATTTATAATCTTGTTTGATTGAACTTGCATTAGATGCAGTGATTTTAGTGTAGATGTTGATTCCTAATCCTATTTGATTGCTAGCATTAGATGCATTAATTTCAGTGTACTAAGATGTTTATTTCTAATCCTATTTGATTTCTTGCAACATTAGATGTATTGATTTCAGTTTAGATGTTGATTTCTAATCCTATTTGATTGTTCGCATTAGAAACAATGATTTAGTGTAGATGTTGATTTATCATCATATTTGATTTCTTGCATTAGATGCATTGATTTCAATGAAGATGATGATTTCTGATAAATGATGTAACTAGATATATGGTGTACATTAATTTTAAGGTAACTAGTTTAACATTGTGCATTGATTTCAATGTAAGCATACAAAAATTATTGATGACGGGAATTATGAACAAGATTTTATAGATAACCTCAAATAAAATAAAATCAATCAAACTTATTTGTAACTTTTACATCTCCACCGGGAGTATAGCCACCTTTGGGTTCGAATGACAACACTTGATGGATGGTTGGTGTTCCTAGTTGGCTGGAAAATGGCTAGGGATGAAGGCCCTTGCGTGTTTGTGTCTGTTGCCAATGGAAACGTATTACTCCTACTTTTTGTGGATAATTTTTGCAGGAAGGTTGTCGACAAGGAAGAGATTTCCCCGACTCTTTGAAAATGAAGTTTTCATGCTCCAGAATACGGAAGGGGCACAACTCCTATGGGTTGTGACATAGAGGGAGAAACGAGAGCCTACAGGGCTAGAAAAATGAACAAAATCGTGGTCAAGCGAAATGACCCTCAACCTTTTCGACTCTCTGGCTATTCAGTGAATGAAACACGTCTACTTGAGGTATGGACTGTGGCTATTTCAGAGGGAAAGGTCGATAAATGCTAAAGGTCCATAAGGTGCTGGGTAACAACTCGATGGTTGTTTTTTCCACTTGCGTTGATGACTCAGTGGGTCCTGGGCTGAGGGGCATGTCTGCTGCTTGAGGCCATAATCCAACGGCTACTTCATCTTTTCGTTCCACTCATGTTGTTGGCCACTATTTCAGAATGCAAACAATGTGCAGTGTGACCGATATTGGGGGCAAACCCTTAATGTCGAAAAGGTCAAGATGGGTCCTCTAGGCCAACCCAAGATGGGTAATATGTCCCCAGTGCCCTATTTATTTAGTTTTTCATCTTTTTATTCTTTTTTATTTTTGGATACATTATATTGGGGTCCTCTAGTTTTTTTGAGCGTTGTTTGGGGGTTTGATCCTTTTTTTTATCTACGTGGCATAATTTGTGGCCGTGCTGCGGGGATCTGCCCTACCAGATATTCATAAAGGCTATAGATGGGAAGTCAATAATTTTTTGGGTACATGATTCAGATCTTGTGACAAACTTGAAGCAAAATATCCAACTTACTACATGCATCCTTGTTTCAAAACAAAGTATGATATTTTCTAGGAAAGTGCTACAAGAATAATCTCAATTAAAATACTACCAAATACAAAGGAAATCTTCCCTTTTCCTAAAATTAAGACTACAAGGTGGGGCACCAGGATAAAACACACTAGCTAGATCTTCATCGACAGGCAAGGGGCATCTTTCTTTCAAAGATGCTTTAAGAGGAAAATTTGTCACACAAAACAAAAAAATATCAGATTTTTCATTACCATGTCTGTATATTGTAGAAAATATGGAAACAAATCCAGATCTGGCCATAGAATTACCAGAGGTAAATGGACTCTTCAATAGTCTGCAAACAAAAGCTATTATTTGCCGATTTAATGCTTACTGGCCAAAATTTGAAGATTTAAATCAATCTACCAAAATTGGACTAGAAACTATGATATTTATCTATGCGGAAAAGGTTTCTTTATGGTTTAGTTTTACAATCAATAATATTACACTTATGTCATAAATGATGGACCATGGTTCTGGGGAAGATAAATCATCTTCATAACCCCATGGTTCCCTGGTTTTGATGCAAATATAATGGTGGTCACTAAAATTCCTGTTTGGGTAAGGTTACATAACTTGCCACCCCCTTTTTGGCACCATGAGGTCTTAGAAAACATTGGGAACACTTTAGGAAGGTTCATAAAGCTGGACCAAGAGAGAATGTGCATAGGGATTTTCACTTTTGCTTGTATTTGTGTGGAGATGGATTTAAGAAAATGTCTTTTGGACTGCATACATCTAATACACAAAGACCTCAAGTGGACACAAACATTAGATTTTGAAGATACTACTTTTAGATGTAGGGTATGCCATCAAATAGGGCACTTGAAAAACAACTGCATTCTATCTAAGTAAAAAACAAACAAGAGACCACAAAATAAAAAATGTTGGCAATTTCCATATCTACCACATTCAAATGACGAGGATGAAGAAATGAAAGAACCTCAAACACAATAAGAAGCAGGAAATTGACATGGTACACAAGAGAAGGGAGAAGAAAATGAGGAAGAATAGAAGAAACATGATGAGAAGCCAAATGCTCCAACTATTGTTGAAAATCAACCAGAGGGGAATAATAATGATTGAGTCCTGGGGGTAGAAAGCGAGCTCATGTATCTAAGATTTCAGACTCTGATAAAGAATCCCAACACTCTTCCATCAATAATGAGTTGGAAATTATTTCTGCTACTCCTTCTCTGGTGAGTTGGCAAAAAGTCCAAAAGAAAAAAGGCAAAAAAGACAAAAGTCAGTTTATCTGGAAATATGTAATTTTTAGTTTTTATTTCATGGTAGAATTTCTACTTAGCATGTGTCACATTGTTGGGTCCCCTTGGGACTTTCCTAAATGCTTTTAAAGCATCTACAATTGTAACTTTTTATTTTTATTAATAGAAAGTTATTGATATTTTTCCTTGGAAAAAAAATACTTTTACATCTCCACATCTTTTAAAATTGAAATATTATAATTGATTTCAATCATATTTGAGTTTTTTAAAATTGAATAAAACTCAAATTTCCATCGTAAGAAATTGATTGAATTGCTTGGATAACTACTTGTAAATTTGGGAAAGTTGATAACATTATATAAAATTATAGAAATGTTTCCATATATTGGTTTTTAACCCATATATTAAATTTCAATACAATTGACTTATATCATGTTATGGCAAATCTCTTGTAGATAATCTTAAAGTAAATAATGCTCAATAAAACCTATTTTTTGTTTACATGGCATATTTTAATATTAAAATTGAATAAAACTTATTTAATCATATTTTTGTTTTTTATTTGAACCTTGAGATAAGAAATTGATTGAAATACTTAAAAAAGTTGTCCATGCATTGTGGTATATTGGTGGGTCACCAAAAAATTCATTTTCATATATTTATATATACAGAGGAATTTATAATTCAAATAATTTATTTTTAAATTTGAATTCTAATAACATACATGTTGATTGCACTAAAATACACTTTCTACAAACCAATATGAAGCATGATTGGAATTATTTCCATGTTCAATATTAAATTGATACATGATATATTTTAGTTCATTTTAAGTATCAAAGTGACTTGCATCATAACTTTTAATATTGTACTTATTTTCTTAGTCTATGAAAAGGAAATCAAAATCGAAGATGTATTTTACTAATAAAATTTATAGTATACAGAAAAATTATTAAATTAGCGAAATAATTTTAACATATCCATTTAAACTTCAAAAATTAATCTGCATCCATAAACAAGATTAATATAAATCCATAAACTGAAATAGCATATACATGTATCAATAAACTATCCATATTAAAATACATACAAATTAAAAATATCACATGAACATCCATAAACTAAAATAATGTCCATGAGGTACATCCATAAATTTTCCATGTATGAAAATATACAAAGTCTGTATCACACATGTGAATATGCCCTATAAAATGAGCCTAAAAATATACAAACTATGGCACTCTAAGTAACACCAAAACTCCTATGTGAGTTATGTCACGCAAGGTAAGTTCCCATAAGTTGGTATTGCTATATAACACATTCAAATTCAAATTAATTAGATCATTATTTTTACAAAATAAAAAATATGGAAATACATTATATTGAACCATATTTTTAATTGTAAACATATTTACATGAATATACTAGCATAAGTCAAGTCCAAATGCAAGTCCGATAGTATGGGGATCTGATCATGAATCTGGATTTGGTGTTCCCGTTCCTGTGGCTCGATGATTCGGGCTTGCATTTATGGACCTGCATCATCATTGCCTCTAAACCCAACATCCCACTCATGTTTCCACATAACATTGGCATAAACGTCACTCTGATATGGGATTGTGTACACAATGGCAAGGATAAATTATAATTAGTATACAAATTAATTAGCATATGTATGCAATTTAAAAAAATAAAATGTTGAAATATTTAGAATAAATAAGTTTACCTCAATTGTTGGTCCATGTGGTTGTACATATTGACTCTCCTACAAATTATTGAACATATGTTGTGGAGGTGGAGGTGGAGGAGAATCTATGGAAATGTGCTTTGGTCGAGGATTCCCTAGATGATCAAATTCACCCTCGGATGACATCATAAGAAAACACATGTAGTTGGGACGTTTATACATGTTATCATGAAATTATTAATATAAATTATGCAATCTAATACAAACTAGAAATTTTAATATAAATAATTATGCATAATTTGACAACAAGAGTCAAAAGTTTCATAGAGATATGTACCTGGTCTATTTCACACAAACCATGCACCTTCCATGTCTCACAAATGGCATCACGATACATACATGTATATGTCAAAATTTGATCAAAAGGAAACTCGTGATAAATGCATCATCATATAAGGGAAATGGTAGGTCACGAGGAAATGTTGGTGGTCTTTGTATCTCTTCATACAATGCAACATGTGCATTATCCAATGATGTCTGCGTGCTACCTACAATAGTCTCTTGTGTCTCACCACCGAGCTACGACAACTCCTCTAGCTCCCCAGGTAATACCATGCTCCAAGACATAGTGGAAATAATCTTGGAGGTGGTGGTACATGCCCAGGGTTCATACAAGCCCCCTCATGCTCATAGGTAAGACCCATGATGGTAACATAAAAATTAGATTCACTATCAGTGTAATCCAACCTCATATGTAACACAAAATCAACATATAAATGCTTTTCAAAATAAACTATGACTTGGTCATGGTTGGGGAACTTGCCCCAAGCTCTAATGAATATATCATACACGAAATGGGTTGCACGAACATTAATAAAATATTGCAGTGGGATTTGACCTTTATGTATAATAGGGTGATCTGGAGGGATGTCGTACAAATCCCCACGAACAACAATGTCCTTGGTGGCCTCATTCACCACCTCCCAAGAATATTGTCCTCTAACCTCATGCCTCGTGACCCTGTCTATGAAATATAATATGTGGTTATGTGGGACTGACCTCTGGTATGTCTCAATCAACCTAGTCATGCTATCCAACATCAAAGATAATTCAAGGTGAGTCAGTGGATTGGTAGGGATATTATTTATATATGTTGTGATCCGTGTATGATGACTCGTAACATAATCTAATGTGATATGAGTTGTAGCATCATACTATGGAGGGATCAATGCTGCACTTTGATCCACAACTTAGACTTGCTGAGGACCTATAAATAATATACATAATTTATCATATATATAATTAACAAAATAGAAGCATAATAACATATACATTAAATTTAAACACAACAATTAAAGAAAAATTAAAAATCAAAGATAATTTCAAGACATAAACACATAACATTTAAATAAGATTTAAAAATGAAAGAGGTGTACCTAAAATAGGTGAAGGTATTCCACTAGATATAAAAGCATGGTTACCAATAGAAATAGAAACACTGCCTCTAACGCTCCAACTGACGTCGAAGGTAGGAAATACTAGGGGAACATGAACTCTTGATGGACTATGTGATCTATCATGACCCCAACCATGTATAACATGCCCTCTTGCACTATGATGGCCTACAGTTGGGGCACATATATCGGATGCATCAACATATTACATATAATACATATAAACTAATCCAAGAAAAAATAATTGAAAAAAAAAACATTTATAAACTCAAGAAGGAATAATCTAGCCTAAAGTCCTAAACTTTAGATTCTATATTTTGATAATTTATCAACCAATGTACATTGAGTCCCTTGTAAACACAATTGAAAGAATTGATTGAATCTACCCTCAATTTTTTTCTCGTTTTTAAATAATGCATTTTATTCATAACGCAACTATATGTAAATATATATGTAAAAAATTGAAATAAACCTATTTAAAAAACTAATAAAATTGCATGTCAACCTAGTACTACAATAGACTTTAAGCTCTTAATGTTTGACTTTGACAGATGACATGTATTAGGTGCAAGTACACGAAGGCAATGTTTCTTGTACAACACACTACATAATGAAACAATATGGTACAAATTAGAAAAGAGTCTAAATGCTTTTATTGACTAGACCAAATACATTTTTTATGATGAATTTAATTTATCTATCAATGATGCAATATATATATATTTGTTAAATGTTATAGTTATACTGTGTTATAGTTATGCACAATGTACATGTTACATTATGTTATGTTATGTTGTTGATGATGATGATGATGATGGTTAACGTCCACTAAGACCAAGATTTGGTCTATCGTACCTAAAGAAAAGAGTTATTTAATTTGATTTAAGATTTTATTCCTATGCTCAAAAAGCTTGGAGAGAAGCCTCCCGAGCTCACTATAATTTTGACATCTTAAAAGGCTAGGAAGGTCAGTATTGCAACAAAGATTATGAAATTGAGCTCTAATGTGGTTGTACGTGGGGCACTCTAAGAGGAAGTGATTTTCATCCTCGATGTTCATATTCTCACAGAGATGACAAATCCTTTCCATCCATGGTGTTTTAGGAACTGTCCAACGACCTGTTTCACTATGGAGCTCATGAGAGTTCGTTCTAATCTTGGCTATATTAATTTTCTTCTTTGAGCTAGTTAAAACAGAGAGATACTTTTGATCTTCTAAGGTGGGGTTGATGACCTTCTTATAATACCTTAATTTTCTTTTAGCTACTAGATCTTTCTCGCACCACATTTTTTCTTTGAACTTAGAAGTAACAATTTTTTTTAATGTTATTGATGTTTTGCAATGCAACATTCTCGTCGATCTCCCAATGGTTTAACCAGGCCCTGGTGTCTTTATACCAACCTCATTTAAGCCTTAGGTGGTTTTGGCTGGAATTTAAAGCTAGCTTAGGAAGTCTATGGTCTCCTATGCTATTGAGCTTGTGCTTGTACAATAGAAGCCTAGTCATAGCTAGGCTCTCGATAGGGGAAAGACCCACTTCTATAAGGAGAATAGGATAGGGTGTATTGCTTTTAATTTTAAGGTTATATGTTATAAAACACTTCTGGATTTGCTCAATATTTCTCCAGGATTCTCTAGAGATGCTACAACCCCAAACCTCACATCCATATAAGATAACAGGAGTGACTAAAGTTTCAAAGAGGAACTTCTTTCTATCCCACATTACGAGGTTTGTCGTTTTACAATTATTTTCAAGACCAAAATAAGCTTTCCACCCCCATTAATCCTTTTCTGAATGCTATAGTTCCAGTTGAGCTTGTGATGAATATCAATTCCTAGGTACTTGTAAGAAGACACTTCCTCCAAGTTACTATTGTCATACATAAAATTAGCATAAGTGTCCTTCTTGGATTTGATAATCATAACTTTTGTTTTGTCAGTGTTAACAGACATACCCATGGTAGCGCAGAAATCCTTAAGAAGTCTAAGTTTCTTACACGATGTCTGTGTGTGTGTGTGTGTTATATTATGTTAACTAATTTTATGTTATGTTTTAAATGTTAAATTTAACAAGTTATGTTATGTTAAATAGTAATAGAAAATTTTATGTTAAGTTATAAACAATATATATAGAACTATAATATATCTAGCTAAGTGATATGTTATAAATTTATAATCTAGTTAAATATATATAGTTATATTTAAATAATTATATAGTTGCATAGTTATGAAATAGTTTTAGTTATGTTACATGAAATGTTATATGTGTGTTATGTTAAATAACTTCATACTATGAACTAAATTGTTATATAACTATGTTATGTTATCAAAAACTATATATATATGGTTAAAAAGTAGTAAAACTATGTTATAAGAGATCTAAGAGTGTAATGGATTTAAAATTAGTCCAATGTTTCGGAGGGATACTCCATCCATCGTCACGAACTAGAGAGCTTCATGAGTGAGCCAATATTGGAAGGCCAATTTTATAGGAGAGAGAAACTATTATTTGGTGAAAGGTCAAAGTTGAATAAATTAAACTAATAATTATATTTTAACCAAATCTCATGAAAAATAAATTAATTTAATATGTGAAATAAGAAAAAGGTGGAAAATGAAATTATAAAATAATTAATTATGGATTAAGATATTAAGAATGGTTGTTTTTTTTTTAAGAATTAACAATTAATTATTTGGAAAACAGTAATTGTTAGAATACATTAATTAATTAATAATGTAGCGAAACAAAAAGGTTAGTTAAGAACTATTTTAGATTTATAATTAAAAATCAAATTAAAATTGTCAATTCCCACTAGCACAATCGGTTGAGGATGAGCCTCGTCAGAAGGGCAACCTAGGATCAAACCTCATGGAGGTTGTTGCAGCAGTGCTAGGGGGAAGAGACAAGTTAAACCCAGTTAGCTTAGTGTTGGTGTGGCCCACGCCAAGTGCGGTCCCCAAGTGATTTTGACGACTTAGCTACCCTTGGGTCATGGTTTCTTAAGCCACATGTCAAGCCTAATGTAATCTCTAATGAACTCAGACCACTTGATAAACAAACAAAAATTGTCTGTGTGTGTGTGTTAAATAAATAGAATTATGATTGATTCAACAACCACAAGGGGGTCGATTAACAAATTGCTAATAATAAGTCAAAGTTCAAATTATCAGAGGGAAATATGGTGGATGCCAGGCTTCCATGATTGGCTAAGTCTATATCCTTCCTCTCTATTAAAATTATTACGGTTCTTCTCAATTTCCAAGGATTCTAAGATAACCCGAGAGTTATAAAATGGAACCGCAGCTACAATTTTCAAATGATCAAACCGAATCAGACGTTTGGACTTAAAAGAGTTCTCAATGATGGATGATTTTAGTAGATGCAGAAACCCTAAATCTTATCCAAATCTTCCTCACTTCCACCTTTTTCTCATTTAAAGGTGCCATCTATGAACACACTGAAGGTGTAGTTATGGGCTATTGAAATTTGCAACAAGAAACAATGAAATTGGCATCCAGAAACAACATCCAAAAAATGGCATCTAGAAATGGCTACCATGCAGGTTTTTGATTTAATTATTTCTTAATTAAATTAGAAAAAATGTGTGTTAAATTTATTTATCCCTTAAATAAATTGGACAATAAATTCTAATCTTATCTCATAATCACTTGTAATAGTTAACTACGTGTGATTGACTCAGTTAGCTCATGAAATTCAAGTTGAGGGTGGTTGGTGAGGCATGTAGAGTGATTCTATTTTTTTTAGAGTCCAAGTTGCAGTTAGTGTATTAGTTTAATGCATTAGAAATCATTTAACTCAATTAAGTGAGTTAAATTCAGTCTAACTAGTTGTAACTGATTTTTGCACTAGTGAGAGGTCAAGTGAATTAAATCAGATTTAATTCACATGCTGTGATCTGTCAAGTGACTACTGATTTACTATTAATAGCTGCATGCATGTCAGTTCTGATGAAGGCCCAGTTGAGACAGAGGTTAAAGGGATGTTATCTATCAGTTTTATTATTAGTAAATTGTCGTCGGATAATTAGACAACCATAAGATTTCCCATGATGTATTGTGCATTATTGGAAGGTTGAACTTCCTAATTAATATGGATCATTTTTTCTTAGAGTTGCGCAAGGTAGGCAGGCTGAGAAGAGGCCGGAAATTGGTTAAGTGTTGGTCGATTTTGTCCGGATCAATGTGAGACAGTTGGTAGAGTGCAACAGACTCTTGTGAGAAGAGTGAATTGTACTATTTCATGTTTCTTTGGTTCATTATACAATAGAGATAGAGGGGTTTTGAGAAATTTCTTTCCCCAGAAAAATATCTTGTGTTGTGGATTGATTTGCTTTCTCTTACTTTGTGTGATTGCGTGATCACGTTTGATTTCCGCAAATTAATTGTAGAAGAATTCAGTATCTTTCTCTATTATATTGCATGATCAGATTGAATCCATTGGTATACATATTGTTTGTATAATTTCTACATGGGCTCCCCTCTATCTCTAGTAGTTTCTAACATCTTTATGGAACACTTTGAAGCCATGGCCCTGAACTCATGGCATCTCAAATGTTGGTTCTAATTTGTTGAGGACACATTTTTCATTTGGAAACATGGTAGACCAATGTTTGATGCCATTCACTCTCATCTCAATAGTATTTCTTCTTATACTCAATTCATTATGAAAATTGAGTCTAATAAATCCCTTCCTTTCATGGATGTCCTTGTTACTCGTCTTCCAAATGGATCTCTCTCCCATCAGGTCTATAAGAAAAAGACTCACACCGACCGTTATCTTCATGCCCTTTCTCATCACCACCCTACCCAAAAGTCAGGTGTTCTTAAAGCCCTCATATCTAGAGCTCTAAAAATATCTTCCCCTCAATTCCTTTCAGCTGAAAAATCCCATTTGTTCCAAGCCTTCAAAGCCAATGGTTATTCCACCGCTCAAATAAAAAAAGCCTTTAAAATTATTTCTCACCCTAGATCCACCAATCATGATCCCTCTCCATCTTGTGGCCAAGTCACTCTCCCTTACATTAAATGGACCATTGATCTTATAGTGAATATCTTGGCCAAGAAGAACATTAAAACCATTTTCAAGCCCTAGAAAAGCCTCAAGCAATTATTTAGGTCGACCAAAGACAAATCAGATTTGATGCAAGGATCATGGGTCTATGGAATTCTTTGTTCATGTGATAAGTCCTATATTGGACAAACCAATTGTCCTTTCAAAGTCTGGATAAAAGAGCACACAGAGGATAGAAACCAAAAACATTTAGAAAAATCAACCATCATTGAGCACTCTTTTAAATCCAAACATCGGGTTCGTTTTGATCATTCGAAAATTCTAGCCTCATTTCTATTTTATAACTCTCAAGTTATCCGATAAAGTTAGGAAATCGAAAAAAAAAAAACCAATCATTATAATACAGAGGATGGACATACACTTAGCCAACCATGGAAGGTTGTCACTCCAACTTCCTGTTATCAATTTGTTAATCAACCCCCTTGTGGTTGTTGAATCATATATATATATATATATATATATATATATATATATATATATATATATATATATATATTCTCTCTCTCTTTTTTTATTTTTTCCAAAATATTTATTATATTAAAATATTTTAATTCATATATCTAATTTAATGTTTAAAGAAAATTTTAAAATGTATCCAATTTTAATTTAAATTTAAATTATATAAAATTATATAATTTTAAAATTAATTTAAATTATAAATCTAAAATAATTCTTAACTAATATTTTTGTTTGACTACATTATTAAGTAATTGTTGAATTTTAATAATTATTATTTTTCAAATAATTAATGGTTAATTCTTAAAAAAAATTCAACCATTCTTAATATCTTAATCCATATTTAATTATTTTATAATTTCATTTTCCACTCTTTTCTTATTTCACATATTAAATTAATTTATTTCTCATGAGATGTAGTCAAAATTTAATTATTATCTCTAGTTTTATTTATTCAATTTTGAACTTTCTATATTCACTGATGAAGCTCTTTGCTTCCCTAATGATGGATGGAGTAACCATCTGAAACATTGGACAGATTTTAAATCCATTACACAGTTTTCCTCTGGAAATTCCTAACAAAACGATGTTATATTATATATTTTATATAAAAACCTATAACTATGTTATGCTATATATTTTATATATATATATATATATATATATATATATATATAATTAATTTGATGTTTTTAGATTTTTAACTTTAAAGATTAATATTTTATTTTTGAAACTAGAATTCTATTATATATTTATTATTAAAAAATATTTAGAATACAAACCGATTTTTGTTTACTATTTTGGAGTGTTTTGAGGTATATTTTGAGTGAAATCTGCTGGAAATTTAAAATGCATTTTAAATAACAAAAAAAATTGAAAATTTATTTCACAAAATCCTAATGAAAAACATTAAAACCTAAAATAATTAGAAAAAAAAATTGTTTTTATCATTAAAAAATAAAAATTATGCATTTAATACACAAAACTCTGCAAGTAAAAAACAAATTTAAAACCTAAATTATAATTATTTTGTGTGGTTTCCAAGTGTTTTCTAAGTTTTTTTGAAGGGTTTTTTTTATGGTTTTCTAGGTTCTTTTTGTGGTTTTGGTCCATGTTTTGAAAGATTTTTATTTTTATTTTTATGGTTTCTAAACCTTTTGAAGGGTTTTTTTGTGGTTTTTTGTATGGTTTCATGGTCTTTGCGCATTTTTTTTTAATTAATTTGTTACATTTTGTAAAAATAAATAAATAAGAAAGACAAAAAATATAGTACCTACCTTCATTTGAGCATCTAAGATGAATATAGTACCTACCTTCATTTGAGCATATGAGATGTTGGCTGGGTGGATGGCGAGATTGGTTTGAAGGCTCTATTGCTCAATCGAGCTCCAATAATCTAGGTTGAGCTCCTGCAATGCGTGCAAATGGCAAGTGTTGTTGCCGTATATATAAAAAAAGAGGGCTCAATCGAGCCCTAAAGCTTGATTAAGCATTATGGCTTGATCAAGTGTTAGTTTTTAACCTTTCTGTTATAGTGTCCAAGGAGTGCTAAAACAAGGCTCGATTGAGCCATTGTTTTTTCCATCCAAACTCACCATCTTTTGCCAAAAATGTAACCTAGCTCCATGCTTTAGCCCAAAAATATTTGCTTAATATTTTACATTAACAAATTACTCAATACTTTTACTCATGCATAACTAATCCAAAGTGAACAAATTGCATCTACTCAACGCATAACTAATACAAAGTGAACAAATTGCTCTCTAATAACATTGATATTAGTTTAAAAAACAATTATACAATCAAACTTATTTATAACTCAAAAAATTATAATTTTATAAAAAAATTATGTCAATAATTATAAATAATATTTCAATTATAACCCAAAATAATTATAATTTTATAAAAAAAATTATGGCAATATTATAAATAATATTTTAGTTTTTATATTTACAAATAGTTTGGAAAAAAATTATATTTAATATTAATATAAATATAGTAATGTAATATTTTTGTATAATAATAATCTTGAAAAATTGATTAATATATAATTTTTAATATAATAATATTAACATTTTAATAATAATACTCCTATATTTATTGTAAAATATAAATATTTTAAGTAATATAAAAGTCCATATCACATGACATGGTTGTCACATCGATCTTTTGGCAAGGTTACCAGCCATCATCATTACAACCACTTTACTTACGTGATTAACATGACCTTAATCACGACAACCACTTTTTCGTAGAGCAATTTCAAAGGTCCTATTACAAAATAGGGTATAATTAGGGGCATCATATGGATATAGATGGAAAGAGTTAAGAAAGCATAACAGTAACTAACAGAGATTTAGAAAGGATGTTATTCCGCCGAGAGTGCCTTCGTGGATTCCTTTCTATGTAAGAGTGCATTATTATTCCTTCGACTTCTGCTACATAAAATATGTGAGCATCTGGACTATCTCAGGCATGGTAGGTCTATCGACAGGGTGTTCTTGGATTCATGGCAGAGCAACGAAGGTTATGTGCATGGCTTCTTTAAAATAATAAAGAAACTTTTAAATGTCTTAAATTAAGACAAAAACAAAATAACAGAACTCTTTACCTTCATCCTAGCGTGCTCTCGAAGTTATCCCTGCAACAGGTGGCGGTGGAATGTTAAACAAAGGGGCATCAGTAAAAAAGGCAAAACCCTTTACATTCATCCCTGGCGTGCTCAAGTCTCTCGAAGTCATCCCTGCAATAGGTGGCGGCGGAATGCTAAACAAAGGGGCATCTGTTTTCAGCCCTTCGCCATCAGAGGCAGTGTTAGAGGCTAGGGTTCCAGCGTCTGCAAAATGGGAAAATGCCGGGAACGATGCCCACGATTCCCTTTTATATAAGAAGCAATGTCAGAGATTAGGGTTCCAGCGTCTGGCCAGCGTCTGCATAGTGGGGGCAATGCCGAGGAGGATGCCCATGATTCATACATGTTTTATTCCAGTGAAATGAGTTCTCCAAACTTCTTTACATTATTCCACTTATATGAACTACCCTTCCCCAGTAATACATAGCTGTAGACTGTCAGGGTAAGCCAAATAAAAAAGGGAAAATGGTAGATCATGGTATACAAGAATCCATAGCAGCCACAGAAACCAATCTGGTCGAGATGTGGTATCAAACCACTTCGAAGAGGGATCGCTATGCCACACTTCCTTATACTGGGCATACTCATTTGCTAAGCTCACAATAAGTTAGAGAGGCTTGGGTCTTTGTTTGTTACAACGTTTGGCTAGGGTTTTAATCTAAGGTAAATGAGGGCGTTTGGCTAGGGTTCTAGCATTTGGCTAGTGTTACAAGGAAACATGGATTGTTGCATCGTTTGGTTAGGGTTTAAGGCGTTTGTCTTCACAAAGATATGGGTTTATTCAACACTCCTCGGCTGCAAACGAGAGGTAATATATAATTTTTGGTAAGAATACCTTTGTTGATGGTTTTTCTCTTCAACAATCTAATTACAAAATCCTTGAGCTTACATTTTTGTCATGAACCCTTATCATTCCTGGATGACAATTTCCTCTTGTGGGTATTTGCAGCTTTTACTGGGGTTTTTGGAATTTTCCTCTCTAGTGATAGTTGTTTCCTACAAGGAGTTATGGTTCAGTCAATCAATGTTCAAGACCCCACCTCAAACATTTAGTCAAATTTCATATTTGAAATTCCCTTCAGTCTCAAATTTCAATGCCCTGGTATGGATTATGGTCCTCCGAGCCTCTTTGTAACTCGATGAATTGGCTATGTTTTAGTATTGTGTGGAAATATAAAATGTTATTTGTTGGAAAAACTAAAAGGTGATTGACTGGAGGAGTTCTATGTAGCGAAACATGTTCAACACACTTTGAAAATGTTGTTTTTTACCTTACTAGCTACACGACTTTGAGTATTGTCACTTGCATCTTTGCGTCCACGAAGATTCACTTCACCACGAAGTGGAATAATACTCAATCATTAGAGGTTCCCAAAAAAGGGCCATTGTTAGAAATTTGTAGATTTAATTTACTTATGTCTCTTTCTAGGCACTGTTGGAATATGTAATTCCTACTTGTCTTCAGTTGTGGTTCTCTCTATGTATAGAGTCTGTTCCTATTTGATAGGTTAGTTCCTAGTTTGGTGTGAGGTTGAGATATTCTCTCAACCAAATTATTGTGCATCTAAGATAGCTTCTCTATCTTGAGACAATTTCTCATGTATATATGTAACTTGATTTGATTAATGAATTAGATCTTGTATGCTCAGTTTATAAGTTGGTATCAAAGCCTGTTTGGGCCTAGCCTTGGCCCCTCCTGGGCCGAGGGAAATAAAGAGTTTGTTTCTTTCTATTCACTGTTTTTTTAATTGTCCATCAGGATCAATTTGGCACGGATCGTGGTTCAGATTGCTTGCACGCAGAAAAAAGGAGCAGTGATTTGCTAGTCTCTGTTGATGATTTGATGGTCTAGCAGAGTGTTGCTCAGGTTGTTGGGTGAGAAAGGAGCGTTGTGAGTTGCTGCTGCCTTAGAGGAACGTTGCAGGAAATTCTGTGATTTGGTGTTGCTGTGGTGGATGGAACAGCATGGAACACTGCTGTGAGGTAAAGGCTGAGCCTGCATGAAGGAGCCTGCCTACCTGAACACTGCCACTGTTGTCAAAAGGTACACTGCCATCGTTGGGATTCAAACCCTGTCATGTCGTGTCGTGTGGCTTCAAAGATCTAAAGGCAGAGATCTTTGATGAATTAAGTGTGGTTGTTGAGACTCCTTACTGTGAGCCTGCTGATCTGCGCATGCATTTGACTTAAGAACAGTGATATGTGGCGTTGAAGAGGTGTAAAGCCTGTAATTTCCACCAGATCTGAGTAGGAGTGGTGATTTGGTGGTCTCTGTTGCCGATCTCTGGTGCAACGGTGAGTGTGGAGGCCGAGAATTAGTTCGAGCTAGCTTGGAGGCCGAAATTGCCTGGACGTTGTTGTTCTTTGCTGCCGCAGGGAGAAGTTTGTTGAAGGTCGAGGCTGCATAGACATTGTGGCAGGAGCGCCGTGGCTGCAGGTGTTGTGAATTTGGGCGTGTTGAGCCTGCGTGGAAGGTTGTTGTGTGCGTGAAGTAAGGTTGTTGCTGTATTCAAAACAGTAAAAGGGCCTTTCGATAGCTTTGGAGTTTGTTGAGCGCTTGTCTACTGCTTTGACCCGAGGGACTACGGCAAGTCGTCGTCCGGTTTCGACAAGACTCCGCTATGATGCAATTGTGTGGATCCTCCAGGGGATTGTTGCCGATCTATGCTACGTGGTTGGTGAACCTAATCTGTGGCTACCTGAGAAATTCATTGTTCATTGTGTTTGGCAGATTCGAGGCAAGAAAGCGAACCCATTGAGTATTGTGCCGCATAAGTGGAGAATTTCCAATGACCCTGAAATCGCCCACTTTGCGCTATTTTCATTTAGATTGTGCCAGCATTCAATCTGAGATTCGATCCAGCGACCTGTCGAGGGGCAGATCTGCGAGCAGATGGAGGAATTTTCGAACATATTGCAGCGGGACTATGGATTAAGGCCGCAGGGAAAATCGGCTCCCATGGGATCAAGCAAGGGCCCGTATGGCAGCAATTTTGATTTCAATATCAACGGCAGATCTTCGCCTGTGATCCCCACACTGGTTCTTGTGGTTAGGTTGGAAGGAAAACAATATAATTTCTGTTGCCTTCGAGGAATCCAACAGGGAGGCATGCCCAGTTACAATGGGTGTTTAGGGCAGCATGTGAGGGGATTTATTGGAAAGGAGGCGTTATTTTTTTTGTGCTATTTGGGCATTGATATGTGTGATCTGCAAACTTAGTGTGTTTCTGTAGCTAGTGGAGCACGAAAATTCTATTAGCATGATTGTTTGTGTATGTTTGGGCAAACGAAATATTTCATGATGAACATATTTTGGAACTAAAATTAATATACATATTGAGATTAGTCACCTCAATATGAAGTTATTTTTGTCAGAATTGACTACTCTAACAAATGACAGGTTAAGGATGGAGTTCCAAGTTCTAATTGACAAAGACAAAGATGCCCAAGATGTGAACATTTCAAAATATGAAGTAAAGGAGCAGCGACAAGATTTAAAGGATGATGGACAACGAAAGGTAAAATCGATTTTGTGTGAGTTTGTGGAATGGACTCATGACGTATGAGTCACAATTTGTAAATTGAGAAAATCTACATGTCATTTATTGTTTGTACGTGCTGTAAGACCCAGAGAGGCATGCATACCCCTTTGTTATATGTTCCCTCTGTCACAGAGTTTTAACACCCTGGAAGAGTTTGTCATGCGAGATGGATACACTTAGGTGGGTCGTATTGGTTTTAGACTCCATAAGGTGAAATTTTATATCAAGGGGGAGTTAATCGAGAGGTTAGATGAACCATGTATGTGAAGGACTTCCTAGTAGACTGGCGGTTGCAGCGGTTGGAACCCATGCATTTCGGTAGATGGTTGTTCCTTTATATGGACATCCACAACAGCATGAACAAGATACAAAGTGTAATTACCAAACAGAACTAGTGTAGTTACCAAACAGGACTAGTTGTATGAATTAGAGCTTGTATGCTCAGTTTCTAAGTGGCACTATGTTGATTTCAAGGATTCTTCATTGGGGTTCTTCATTTGATTCACTCTAGTGATAGGTAGTCACTTATATGAAATTCACATCCATACTAGGTTTACATGTTTTATCTTTGAAATCCATTTGTGGTGGTAAACTTTGAATTAATAATGATTGGTGAAACTCAAAACATACTCATCGTTAATAAATGACATCCTTGCACTATTTCTATCACTATAAAACTTTTATTTTAAAAAATGACTTTTCTAAATTGGATTGGTATGTCATGGTGCCTTCCTAGATTGGTATGTCAATAAGATAAAGCCTTGTATTATTAGGGATCTTGTTTCCAATAAGAGCAGCCAAAAGGGAGTGGCACATCTTGGATTGGTGTGTCAATGATATATAATCCCCAATATACCATGATCTAATGGCAATAAGACTATGGTTATGTGCATATTTTTTGAGAAATGGTCGTTCTTTCACTACATTACCCTTGTGATGGCAGATTTATATTAATTCATTCAAGGAACTGGAAAGTCTATTTCATATCATTAGATGGCGAGTAAGGGTTGGACCTTCTTTGGCGATTTTGTGGCCAAACATTTTCCATTAATTCTTCTACCATTAATTGAATATGATGTCTGAGCAAAAAATTTTGTTGAAAAAAATGCACAAGATTTGTTTTCCTTGACAAGTATGTTGTATTTATCCATCCGCTATTAATTGAATAGGATTTGTGAGCATTCATTATTAAGGAAAAAAATGCACATGATTTGTTTCCCTTAGTGTTCCACCAGGACAAGCCCCGCGGGGTTGGGTCGGGGACTGTAACAGTCCGAGGCTAAAAGTTCATGTAATAAAAGTTAATAAAGGAAAAAATAAGACCACATTTAAGGGACACTTATTCCAAGTTTAATGTTGGGAAAAGATATCCTAGTGGGCATTACTGGATGTGTTTATGGCTAAATGGAAATTGGCAAAGGCAATGGCTAAGGCATTAAAAAGGTAAAAAGGTGTTTTGGCACATTTATTTATGAAATTAAATGAAATTAGGACAAAAGGAAGGTGAAAGGTCACTGGTTGCATGTGAGGGGGTTAGTTGGTAACTTTTGTCAATTCAATTTTGGAGTTCTCTTTCTATTCTCTCTCTCACACTCTTGGACACTTAGAGCTTTCTTGGAGCATTTCAACATTGGATAAAGAAAGGGGAAAATAAAGCAGAGGAAGGAAAAGGAAAGGAAAGGAAAGAAAAGAACAAGCAACGATGAGAAGGATCAAGCAGGTTCATCAGGAATACTTGCATGTAAAAAATTCCATGTATGATTTGCTACCTGGTTTTGATATGCATGACATGTGCATGTTGGTATTTGGTTCTTTTCTTGTTGGTGCCATGGATTTTCCAAGTTTTGACAGTGGTTTTCAGCCCTTCCTTTCCTTTTTCCGGATATCCATGGTGTGATGGGATTGTTCTCGATTTTGAGCTTTGGAATTGTCAGATGGTTTCGGAATCTGGGGCAGAGGTGGTCTCGGGTCCATTCCCAAATTGCTAGGAATCCCTTGACTAGTTTTTGCAGGATACATTATAAATACTGAGGATGATGTCTCAGTAAAGGCCTAGTATCCAATGTGGATTGTGGTAAAGCCTAGAGACAAGGTGATGGAAAATTCCTCATGGATAGTGATGAGATCCAAAGGCATTCCAAGCTCGGTTCATTCCAAGCCCTTGGTTGTTTTTGGATTGGTTTATCCATGAGATCCCACATTCATGGTTGGAATATGGCATAAGGGTGACTAGCTGAAAGAAATATTTGTTACAACCATGTCTATGGTCAGATGGTACGTGGAAGTCCCGAACTTGGTTGGCTCTTTCCTCTGCTTAATGAAATCTAAGATTTATTTCTTTTGTACTTGCATTTATGTGGCTTTAATGGTTGTTATCTTATGGTTATTTTTGTGGTTATATGTTGCTTATAAGCATGGTTATGTGATTGGTTCTAGTCATGTTTAATTTCATGTTTTTAATTGTACTTAAAGAATAATGGATGCAATACCTAATTAATGTCAAGACAACTAATGTGAGAGGGTGGTGATCCTTCTTGGTAATTTTCATATGAATTTTCAGTCCCTTAATATACTTAGTCTTGTATTCATGACATGTAGATTGCATTGTTGCCAAGTGTTTTACAAAATTTTTGTCCCAGTTGGGGATGGTTAGGCCTAGTCATGGTGCTAGGTTTTGGTTTACAAGCATTTTCCTTGTGTAATTTATAATTTCTAGAAGTTACAGGGATTTCTAGGCAAAGGTCTAGCCCCAGCCCTGGAATGTAGCCTTAAAATACGCAGTCGTTGGCACAACACTGAGTACTTTAGTCCACAACCACACTGATGCAGACTTATGCATGCGATTGGGAGGTTCCAGACACATTGATGCATTGGAAAGGGATAAACTGTGGGTAAAATTCATGGAAAGGTTAGGTTGGATCATAGGATGGACACTTGGAGGGCTTGGGTTACTCCTGGAGGGTCCCATGGCACCTGAGGGAAGTTAGTAAGGTTTGTTTTTTGACTCCATCTCTTTAAGGTCACCTAGGGGGTTGAGTCTGGTCATAACTTCCCCTCATCCCATGTTTACCTTGGGTAGGCTAGTGAAAGTGGGTAGATGCAAGGGAAGGTGTGCATTACAGGTGGTATCTGAACATGGTTTTTCTCTCTTTGGGAAAATTCTTATGTTGTCAAAGTTAATGTCATCATGCATCGGATCAGGGTATATTGTTGGTATGGTCATGCAGTATGGTATATTTTGATATGTTAATTATCTGAATATGTTTATGATTGTACATGTACATGCTAATTTGGACTAATATTGCAGATGAGATAAGTCTCCCTTGAACATCAATAGATTATGGATTTTATTTTGGTATTATTTGTTTTCTGACATGATTAATACTTAAACGAAGAAGAGAATCAACGATGACGAGAAAAATTGTAGACTATAGTTCCCATGACTATGCCTAAAAATCAGTTGGGTAGTGAGGAGATTAGTATTCTCCTAGTATGGTAGATACATTGAGGATCTTGAGGGAAGAAATCAATATTTGTAAGGCAGATAATGGCAGGTTGGTTGAGGCTTAGGAAAGACTTGCAAAGGATCAGGAAAAGCAAATAGAGGTTAATTCAGTGATTCTTCAAAGCTTTTCAGAGTTGCAGAAGTAGGGATAGATAAGGATCAACTAAGAGTGGGAAGAAAATACTAATGGAACCTATGGTAGTGGGTCTCAGTCCAGACATAGGTTGGATAGAGTGGACAAAATTAGAGGTGGCAGATCATTGGACACAACTAATATGAGGACTATTGTGTATGGCATCATTCTAGTTTCTCTAGGAGACATCATCATAGTCCTCATCATCATCATCCTTATAGGAAGGGTGATTATTTTCTAAAGGAGTTCAAGAAATTCAAGTTGCATACATTTGATGGGGAAATGAAGAACTTAGAAGATGAAGAATCATGGTTTCTTGGGATGAAGAAATTCTTCGGATTGCATTGTTTTGCAAAGAACATGAAAGCCAATATAGCCACTTTCAGTCTCAAAGGTAAAGAATATATCTGGTGGGAGGATGTGAAGAATGTTAAAGGTATTTAAAAGGATGAATTTATTTGGGATGAGATTGAGAGGCTCTTCAAGAAGAAGTACCTGTCATAGACGTACTATGAAGCCATAGATTAGGATTTTTATGAGTTTCATATGGGTTCCATGACAGATCATGAGTATACTAGCATGTGTTTGTAGTTGTTGTGTTATGTGCCTCACCTCAAGGAGGAGAAGGCTAAGGTTCAGAGATTCATCAGTGGATTTCCAATACCATAAAAAGACTAGATTGAGTTCGATGAGCCTATATCGCTAGAAGAGACCATTCGAAAGTTGAAGCATTGTTATGAGCAGTGAGAGCACAAAGTTGAGCCCAAGAATGATTTGAAAGGAAATAAGAAATCTAAAGGAATATGACCACCAATATGGGGAAGACCTCAAGAAGAAGGTGAGAAAGAAATGTGGTTCCTTACAAGAAGTTCAGTACAGTTGAGAAGAGACATGGATCACATCCGAGAGAGCAACATACTAGAGGTGATGTTAGAGCACTATTGTAGTGTTGGATATGTAGCAAGGACCATTGCAATAGGGATTGTTCATAGTATGAGGGTGGTAGAACCCATATCTATAGTGATCAGAAGGTGCATACAGTTGGGGATGTTGGTCATAACATTCCTCAGACTTATGCAGCTGTGGACAACAGGCAAACGGATCACTAGAAATCTATCATTGAGATGGAAGGTAAGCTTTGGATCAAGTTATTTATATTTTGATTGATCCCGGACAAAATATAGTTATGTTAATCCTAACCTGGTGGATAAGTGTGGCTTGAGAAAAGAAGTGCATGCATAATATTGGTTGGTACAGTTGGCTACAGGTCCTAAGAAGAGAGTGCACCATTTTGTAAGAGCTTGTGCATTTGAGTTAAATGGTATGCCTAAAACAACACATTTGAATGTACTGCCATTGGGATCATATAACATGCTTTTGGGTATGGATTGGATGTACCTCCATAGGACCAAAGTAGATTGTTATGAAAAATACCATTGAGTTCTTGGATGATAATAGAGGAAAGACAATTTTGCAGGGAAAGAAGAAGCCTACGTCAGTGAGGATGGTCACAATTATGCAGGATATGTGTAGTTGCAGGAAAGGTTGTGTGATGTTTGCAGTGAATGTTTCAAGCGAAAAGTGTAAGGATGTTTAGGATGCAGAAATATTCCAAAGGTATCATGTATTGCAGTAGTTCATGATCTAAATCTGAATGTTAGTCTGGTTGTGCTAATTTCATCTTCATAATTATAAACAATTTTTTGATCTCTTGATTCATGTGCATAGGTGTCTTGAGGTGTTTATGAGTGTTAAACAGGTAAATGTATTGAGTTTCATGTTAAATTCATGAGCATTTTAACTTAAAAACATAATACTGGACAACAGCAAGAAAATGTACAACAAAACATGAAATGATCCATTAACATAGTTTTTTGATGAAGGAGTTCACCCTCCCGGGCTACATCTCCTTGGTCCAGCTTCCATGGCTTGGGCCTATGTATTAGCTCAAATGTGAAAAAATTGTTGTTTACAATCATGTACTACTCCTAAAACCTTCTTCAATGTGTTCAAAATGTCCAAATCATCTAGAATAGACTCTTCTTGCACCCAATTTGGTCGAATTTTCCAAACGTTATGTCCTCCTCAATTTTGGTCTAGGAAACCCCACTAAAACTAGAGAAAATCTAGTTAAGGCCACTAATTTTTGAGTTGGCACCGAATTTGGGGGCTCCAACATCTTTTCCACTGAATTAAAGTGGAGTTAATTAATTTTAAGTGCAGTCTAAAAAAATCCAGACTAGTGTGGCTTAAATATGAGTTAAGGGTTAATTAAACCTGCACTTAACATAATCCTCCACGTATTAACATAGCGCTCTAGCTTTGGTTATGGTCAAGGTTCATATGCAAGGGGGATAGCCTACGGGGCTGGCCTCCTCCTCCACCCAACAGTCCCATACATACAATTCAAATAGTGATGGAGTGCTATGACTATTAAGTCATAAGTTGTGGTGTAATGGTTTGGAGATGTTCTCGCTTGGTGGAGGTCGTGGGGTTGAGCCCCAACCTCCGCCCTTCCACTGATATATATTTTTCCACATGAAATATTACTCGGCCACCATATAATCTATAGTTTGAACCTTTGATATATTTAATCGATCCCATTGAAATATTTAATCCGACCATGCAATATATATAATCCTCAGACTATATAATAATAATAAAAATGAACCCATAATAAAATGGTTTCGACCATATAATAGTAATTCGGACTTGACCATAGTTGGACCTTGGAAGGGGGCATGTGGCGGCCTCCAGGCTAGCCACGTGTCCTCATGCCATTGGTTCTTCTTCCCAATCCAATGAAAACACAACAAATCACCCACTTCAACAACCAACCACAGATTTCCACTTGGCATAGAGTAATTGGGAGAAATTTAAGGAATATTCCAAGAATATCCTTTTTGTTGACTGGGTTGCCATGTCACCATTATGTACTCTTCTACAAATTTTTTAGTTGTTTAGTAAAATGAACAACAGGCTATATCTTCCTCATATGGAGTCCATTTTCGATGAAACGAATTGCACTAGATTCCAAGCAACGAGATATTCAATGTCATTTAGTATCCAATCGATTCTAAGCACTTCCATTTTTTAGCTTTAACACTGAGCACCTAATCATTTCAGTATGTGTTTCCAATAGAGATTGAGTTACCTCCTCAAATTGAATTAGATTTTTCTATTGAGTTGGTACCATTGACAACGCTAACAGCTAAGGCACCTTATAGGATGATCACACTAGAGTTGGTAGAGATGAAGTTACAGATGAAGGAAATGCTTTACAAGGGATACTTTAGGCCTAGTGTATCACCTTGGGGTGCACCAGTGTTGTTAGTAAAGAATAAGGATGTTATTTTTAGGTTGTGCATTGATTAAATGCAGTTGAATAAAGTGACAATCAAGAATTGATATCCATTGTCGAGGATTGATGACTTGTTTGATCAGTTTTAGGGAGCAGCAGTGTTTTCTAAGATCGATTTGAGATCATGATATCATTAGGAACACATCAAAGAAGATGACATCTATAATACCACTGTTAGACACCTAATCCTCTATGGGTAGCTGTGGAGGCCGAATAGTCAAAGAGGAGTCCAAGTGACCTTGGAATGTGGAATCCAAGGGTCACCACATTGTACTATAAATCCACATCTATGGTTAATAGAATGCAATCAATGCTTATCTTTCTCCTTGTGTGTATTTTACCATGCATTGTTTAACATGGTATCAGAGTGGGTTCCTTGATGCCCTGCTAAAATTTGATTGTGCAGAACTGTCCCTTTGTCAGAAATTTCTTACATGATCTCTATGCTCTCTCCATTCCAAAATAGAAAATGTGAAGCCTTTGCAAGCTACCGAGACTGCGCTCTTCCTCTAGATCCAATCAGTATTTCAGTTTTCTACCAGAGCCCATTTTATAAAATGCCTCTGACAACCTAACCCTTTCTCATTTTCTCATAGAAAGTGAAGCACTGACTTCAAAGAATTTGCACAAAGAAAAGGAAAAATATGATGTTTTTTTATAAATTCCATCAGGTACAGATTGTGTAACATAGAATTCAAATTTAACTTGCAACTACTTCGCAACTACACAGGTATCACATTTGTGTTAGAAGGCCCCTTTGCATCCTTGAATGGTGCATGTTTGACCATTATTCGATAGCCATGAAAAATTTCAACTATTTCTGTAGCTCCATTTGAATGTGCCATACAACTGTTTGACTGTGGTGAACACGTTTACATACTTCTGTGTTCGATAGTCAAACAAATCCTCGAGACTTCCCCGACTCCATATCTAGAACATACACCCTACACACCATGCTTCTATATTTTAGGTGAGAAATATCTCGATAGATCCTCGACCATCCAACTGCACTCCATACCTTCCTCCTCCTCACAGTCGACCAATGACTCCTCTGTCGTCTCTCCCATACTCCTCACGCAGTCCCGCTTAGGCTCCATTGTCTCGAATCATATAGTTGCTTCCCACTCACACAGTATCCATCAACTCTGATATGTTCCAAAACTGTTATATCCCCTGATTAATGATCTGCCACCAATTCCTTGGAATGCTAGACCAGATGAAGGATACATTCTTCCAGATGATAATATATCTTGTCTTACTGAATAATGGGATGAAATTAGAGCCCCATCAACCTTTGTAAGGATGGATTTGGATGTGGGAGCAGTAGGGCCACCTTTACCAGCACCATTTCCATCTTGAAGAATCTTAGCTCATAGCCTCAAAGAAATTTATATAAAAGAATCTTTGGCATAATTGGATTCCTCAGCAATCTGGACCAGTTCATCATTCTATGAAGAACACTTTGGTAAATTTTCCTTCGACAATATATGAATGTCAGCCCAACTTGTTTTCCGCATCTTAGATATGATGCTTCCTTCTTTGCCAATATGATAACCAATCTGATTTTACGGAACCAGGAGCAGTGTTGTAATGTGAACTTCATTTTCAGACCTAACAGTTGTTCTACCTTGCAGTTGTAGTAGAGCCTCAATAGTGGGTGAGACTTGGTCATCAACAAATTCTAAATCCAACACTACAATTTCAGTTTCTTCTGAATCAGATATTGTTTATGCATGTTGATTTGAGGAGAGGTAGCGCTGCAGAAGAGGGAAATGAAGTTGCAGACTGACTTCAGGTGAAGGCGTGGTGTTTTTGAGTGAATGAGGGAGTCTGCGTGTATATGGAGTGTAATAGAAAGTAGAGTGCGAGGATGTATTGGCACCAGTGAGTCCAACAAGATAGCGCAGAGATTGGATTTCCACTTCCAAAATGTCATCTGCACGAGACAGTACTGTGTGTTCCATTTTTGAATCTTTTATTACATTTGAATCTAGACAGCTATAAGCATTTCGAGATGTATCCTTGAACAATGAACTATGAAAATGCATTACAATCATTGTTGCTTGCTGAAGTAAACTTTGACAACCAAAGGTTTTGACTCTCCACCATTTCTCTGCCTATCCCTCTGCCCTTTGGGTTGAGTTTTTTCTGTAAGAAATCTGATCTTCTTCTCTTCATTTCATATTCACAGTTGGAAGGGAACACAAGAAATTTTCACTGGTTATAAACTATGGATTGAATTTTGGAACAATATTCTTGTTACCTCGCCTTTAACGCTGAGTTGATTTTATTGACTGCGTTGAATTGTATGTTGGGTAGCGTGAGTGGATTGTGAATGCATTACAATCATTGTTGCATGCTGGTTGGAGCATTAAGTGAGTGCGTTGAAGTTCTAGTATGCATATTAAATATATCCATTGCATATTGGTTGTTTGGTTCACATTTACAAAACATATTACATTGACATTGAATTGTGAGTGAGTGTTGCTTCTTCCTCTTTGGTTCATTGTTGTGATCTGAATATGGCCAAAGTTTATGAAGTATTAGAGTTTTTAAACAATTTAATACAATCTACAACTAATGACATAGTAAAAATCAACAAGGCCACTCTTACTGACATTCAAATATGTCTACAAGATGCACACAAAAAGATCGAGTTTATGCAGCTATAATATCAGCTCCAGCAAGAAGAATTAAAACAAAAGAGTTGTCATTATGAACCTGTTTTTGTTCAGAACATTGAGATAAACTCACATTAACAACAATAAATTGCAGAGGTAGTACCCATTTCAGGAGCAGATGTGTAGAAATATGCAGGAATGCAGCATGCACCTCCCAAGCTCATCATCAAACCTTGGGAAGAGCTTGTCCACAACAAGCACATAACTGGTCTTGGATATGACAAGGAGTTGTCCTTTCATATGCCAGACTACTCCAAGCCCATCAAATTTCAAAGTGCCTAATTTCTCCATGATAATTCAAGTTCAACTATTCCAGATCCTGCTCCTCTTCCACATCAATAGCAACAGATTGTAAAATTCCAACACTGTGATCGAGTTGGCCATATGAAAGATCATTGTTACGATATTAACCCATGCAAGCACTATGGTCGGCACACCCATTCTTCACAAAAATGCTTCAAAAACAAGCCTCTTGCAAGAACAAAGATTTATCTTGGATGGATCGCTTCTTGGCAATGGGCATGAATAGCCAAAAATATGTTTAAGTCATATATTAGAACTTGTTCTAGAATATTGAACAATCTTGCAGCTGATTTTTCTCCATCATCTCACGTTGTGCCTGACAGGGGGGAAAATGGTGGTCATCTACAAGTTTCAAAGCCACATTAAGCGAGCCTGAGCCACAACCTGTCATTCCATATTCAGAGTTGTAGCAAGAGAAACAATAGTTCAAGCGAGCCTGAGCCATAATATCTCATTCCAGATTCAGATTTGTAGCTAGAGACATAGCAGTTCAAGCGAACCTGAACCACAACTTGTCATTCCAAATTCAGAGTTGTAGCCAGAGACACGGATGCCCATGAGCATGCCTTTGGTTGTTGGTCAGCCTTAAACCATCTATGCAAGGTTGAGCTTCTCCTTCTTCAAATAATTCAAGACACTTCCTCTAGCAGAAGACTTCAACTTCTTGCCGGTTTTGGAAGAGTTCCAGGAAATGCATCAAGTATTCCAAAGTTGGTGGTCATCGTTAAACCATCATAGGTTGTAGACCTCCCTTCTTCTAGGTTGAAGGTCCCCCTCTTCAAAATATGAGGGACACTTCCTCTAGCAGAAGACCTCAGCTTCTTGCCAAATTTGTAAGAGTTCCGGGAACTGCACTAAGTGTTCCAGTGTTGGTGGTCATCCTTAAAACACCTCTTTATGCCAACATTTCAAAGAGCTCATTCAGTCTAAGTGTTGCCATGCATACTTTTCATATTTGTATTACAACTCTCTTCTTGGACTCATACACACCCCTTCAGATTAAGGGGGGGAATGTTGGACACCTAATCCTCTATGGGTAGGTGTGGAACCCAAACAATCAAAGAGGAGTCCAAGTGACCTTGGAATGTGGAATCTAAGGGTCACCACGTTGTATTATAAATGCACATCTATGGTTAATAGAATGCAATCAATGCTTATCTTTCTGCTTGTGTGTATTTTACCGTGCATTGTTTAACAACCACCTTTAGGACCAGGTATGGGCATTACGATTTTGTTGTATTTCCATTCGGTTTGAAAAATTCCCCAGCTACATTTATGTGTTTGCTGAGTAGTGTGTTGTGTCCTTATTTGGACAAGTTTGTTATTGTATTCATTGATGAAATCATAGTATATTCTAAGAATTAGGAAGAGCATGTTGAGCATTTACCAGCAATGTTGAGATTACTAAGAGATAATCTTATATGTTAAGCTTAGTAAGTGAAATTTCTTCCAGAAAGAGGTACACTACTTGGGACATGTTGTTTCCAAGGAAGGCATAACACTAGATCCATAAAAGATAAGAGCCATCATGGAGTGGGAAGCTCCTAGGAATGTGGATGAATTCATATCATTTATGGGATTAGTAGGTTACTAGAGGAGGTTCATGAGGAACTTCTCACACTTTTCATATCCTATTACCTCTTCGTAGAGGAAATGTAAGAAGTTTGAATGGACAGAAGAATGCGCAACTATTTTTGAGAAGCTAAAAAAATTGTTGACCAATGCTCCAGTTCTTAAGATTGCAGATCCGAATAAAGAATTTGTGGTGTGCAAAAATGCTTGTAAAAGAGGACTTGGTGGATTCCTTATGCAGGAGGGATAGGTGGTATGTTATGAGTCCAAGAAATTGAATGAGAATGAAAAAAAATACGCGACTCATGATCTTGAGTTGGAAGCTATTATTGAAAATGTGGAGGAATTATCTTCTTACCAAGAGATTTGTATTGCTGAGTGATCGCAGTGGGTTGAGATATTTGTTTGACCAAAAAAATCTGAATGCCACGTAAGCTAGATGGTTGACCACCCTTAGTGAGTTTGAATTCGAGATCAGATACATCAAGGGAAAGGAGAACAAGGTTGTATATGCTCTTAGCAAGAAAGTACACATGAACCATATAGCAGCTATGAGTTCCTGTGGGACAAACTTACAGGATCAAATCTTACAAGCAAGACAATGGGATGAAATGTATGTGGAACTCAGGCATAGGTTACAACCAAGTACAGTTACAGGTGTAGGTGTAAGTACAAGTGATCAAGATGCATACTATCGTCTCACAACATATGGTTTGGTGAGATTTAAGGACATGATCTATGTGTTGGATGACACTGAGCTCTAGAAGATTATATTGAGGGAATTTCATTTTAAGCCATATTTGGGTCGCCCAGGATATCAGAAGACATTGACAGCAGTAAATAAGTTCTACCATTAACCGAATATGAAGAGGGATGCAATAGAGTTTGTGGCTAGATGTTTGGATTATCAGCAGGCGAAGGCATAATGTTGGCATCTAGGTGGTCTACTACAACCCATTATGATTCTGGAATGGAAATGGGAGGGAATTTCCATGGATTTTATTTCAGGTCTTTCGAGGATAGCGAGGAAACATGATTCTATCATGGTTGTGGTCGACATGTTGAGCAAGGTGGCTCACTTCATTCTAGTGAAGACTACATATTCATTTAGTGAGGTGGCACAAGTCTTCATCAAAGATATTGTGATATTGCATGGTGTTCTGAAGAAGATTGTTTCGAACAAGTATGTTAAGTTCACTTATAATATTTGGAAGTATATGCATCATCAAACAACATAAAGTTGTGCTCTTTAGTCCCAATAATGTTCTAAGTCTCCATTTATTTGTATCTCAATCATTAGAGGGTTGGAGATATGAATCTTACTATAATCCATCATGGGAATGACCCTTAAATCAGGATTATACATTTAATATAAAGAATGACCAATAGCTATTATTTGATTATGTAATTATGTATATCATAGCTTTGAGCATTGAGAAACTGGTAATATTAGAAATTGGTGCAAGAACATGCCATTAAACATTTCCATTTCTTACCATGAAGCCAAAGTGGGAAAAGTTTATCTTTTAATGTTACAATAGATTTCAAAGATTTATTAAAGATACAAAAATGAATGGATGTCACATAGATGACTTCAAAATATGATTCTTGTATCTTTCTATGTCTTTCATATCTATTTAAGTAACCCAAACAATATCATTTTATTTTTCAAGAGACCTAATGAGTTTTCCTCTTTACAAACTTAATGATATACATATTTTTAGAAAAAAAAAAAAAACATTTCAAAACACATTCCATCATGGGATAAGATTAGTAATGTTTAAAATAAATCACACTAAAAAAAATCCCATAGAAAATTACAGGGTAGACTAGGTGATTGTTGGTTCTTGAGTTCTCTCATAATATTAACAAAATCTCAACCTAGAAAAAAGATTATCAAGTTAATATGTGTTGTCATATATATATATATATATATATATATATATATATATATATATATATATTAGCTTTTATATTTACAAATAGTTTAGAAAATATATATATATATATTTAATATTAATGTAATATTTTTGTATAATAATAATTTTGAAAATTTGATTAATATATAAGTTTTAATATTATAATATTAACATTTTAATAATAATACTCCCCTATTTATTATATTTAATTTAAAATTTAAATTTAAATAATTTTAAATTTTAAATAATATAAAAGTCCATATCACATGACATGGTTGTCACATCGATCTTTTGGCAAGGTTACCAACCATCATCATTGCAACCACTTTACTTACGTGATTAACATGACCTTAATCATGACAACCACTTTTTCGTAAAGTAATTTCAAAAGGCCCTATTACAAAAACAGCGGATAATTTTGGGCATCATATGGATATAGATGGTATTCCATCGAGAGTGCCTTGGTCGATTCCTTTCGATGTGAGAGTGCATCATTAATCCTTCGACTTCTGCTAACACAAAATATGTGAGCCTCTGGACTATCTCGCGCATGGTAGGTCTATCGACAGGGTGTTCTTGGATGCATGGCAGAGCCACGAAGGTTATGTGCATGGCTTCTTTAAAATAATAACGAAACTTTTAAATGTCATAAATTAAGACAAAAACAAAATAACAGAACTCTTTACCTTCATCCTAGCGTGCTCTCGAAGTAATCCCCAACAGGTGGCGGTGGAATGTTAAACAAAGGGGCTTCAGTAAAAAAAGCAAAACCCTTTACATTCATCCCTGGCGTGCTCAAGTCTATCGAAGTCATCCCTGCAATAGGTGGCGGCGGAATGCTAAACAAAGGGGCATCTGTTTTCAGCCCTTCGCCATCAGAGGCAGTGTTAGAGGCTAGGGTTCCAGCGTCAAAATGGGGCAATGCCGAGGACGATGCCCACAATTCCCTTTTCCATCAGAGGCAGTGTTAGAGGTTAGGGTTCCAGCGTCTGGCTAGCGTCTACATAATGGGGGCAATGCCGAGGAGGATTCATACATGTTTTAGTCCAGCGAAATGATTTCTCCAAACTATTTTACATTATCCCACTTATATGAACTACCCTTCCCCAGTAATACATAGCTGCCAGGGTAAGCCAAATAAAAAAGGGAAAATGGTAGATCATGGTATGCAAGAATCCATAGCAGCCACAAAAACCAATCTGGTCGAGATGTGTTGTCAAATCACTTCGATGAGTGATCCCTATGCCACCCTTGCGTTTGGCTAGGGTTTTAATCTAAGGGAAATGAGTGTGTTTAGCTAGGGTTATAGCATTTGGATAGCGTTACAAGGAGACATGGATTGTTGCAGCGTTTGGCTAGGGTTTAAGGCGTTTGTCTTCACAGAGATATGGGTTTATTCAACACTCCTCGGCTGCAAAGGAGAGGTAATATACAATTTTTGGTAAGAATACCTTGTTGATGGTTTTTCTCTTCAACGATCTAATTACATAATCCTTGAGCTTATAGTTTTCTCATGAACCCTTATCACACGTGGATGACAATTTTCTCTTGTGGGTATTTGTTGGTGTACATGCACCTATATTAGCTTTAGTTCAACTCTAGATATTGCATGTGATGTGCTATTGGCTTAGTTAGTTAACTCACTGCTTGCATGTGGTGCACGTGCACATTAACAAAACATAAAGCACACTTAGCTTGAGTTAGCGTTAACTATCCATAGTTATTGCATGTACAACTAAGCTTAACTTAGTTGCTTTTATGTATTGATTCCAAAACTAATATTGCAGATTTAATTTCATTATTTTCTCTATTCTTTCTCACTCCTTCCTTCTCTTGCAAGTTTGTTCATTGTTTTGCAAATCTAGATCTTTGTATCTCAAAATCTTACATGGTATCAGAGTGCAGGGATTTGTAATCAGTGCACAAGCAATTTTATTTGTAGGTTCAAAAGATTGAAGCAACAACAAAGAATCGAGTCTAAATTGGAGTTTCCACAATCGGCAACTCTTACTCCATATAATTACTTCGAATGGAAGCCAAAGATTCAAATGAAGTAGAATCTTATTTTGAGTAACCATGGAAACAAAAGTTGAACCAACATCGGCAGTGGAGAAAACAAGATATTTCAATGGCATGGACGAGGCCTTCGACATCCTATGTTTATCTATCTCTCTAGAATTTCTATTTCATATTGAATCATGTTCAACTCCAAATGAAGTATGGAAAACTTTGGAAGGATTGTTTGGAAAACAGGATGAAATGCAAGGTCACATTCTCGAAAATGAGTTAAACTCATTAGATCCAAGAAATTTTGAGAACATTCAAGATTTTTTCACGAGGTATAAAGTCTTGTTGCTTCAGGTGAAAAGATGCGGGATCGACAAATCCAAGCAAGAAAATTAGTTGATTCTTTCCATTTTATCAAAACTTGGTCCAGAGTATGCAATATTCGTCTCTACATTCCACACAGTAAGATCTGCAACCGGTGCAGCTTGGAAGATGCCCTCACTAGATTCTTTTATTCAGTCTTTGATGCATGAGCAAGATAAGCTCATCAAAATGGGCACACTTAAAAATTCCAAAGAGCATGCACTTACTATGCATGCAAAAGGAAAGGAAAAAATCCAAAGACCATCAGAAAGGAAAAGGGAAGAAGGATCCTGATCCAAGAAAGGGAGGAAATCCCAAACCCCCTGATGGATCATCCGGTTCAAAGGAAAGGAAAGGAACGAAAGGGCAATCAATGTGCAATTATTGCCACCATGGCTTTCACCCTGAATCTGCATGCATGAAGAAGATTATAGATCTTATGGCGCAGACTCTCCAGCAACACAATCTTGGAGACCACATTCCTAAGAATGCCAAGAAATCTGGAGAAAAAACACCAGATCCAAGAGGTAATGAGCATGCTTTGATTGCTCTTCATTCTGCACTACAAGAATGGATCATCGATTCAGGAGCTTCACATCATATGGCTTCTTCAAAGGAATCATTTTCTTCTCTACATGCATACTCAGTTCCTCCTATTCTCATGAGGGATAATTCTGCAATTGCAGCAACTAGACATGGAAGAGTGCAATTCGAAGATGGAAGTTTTGAGAATGTCTTGCATATTCCAAGGCTTTTTGTGAATCTTCTCTCAGTGTATCAGATGACACACACATGCAGCGGAAGGAAAGTGGAATTTACCTCGGATTTCGTGAGCATTTATGACATGCAAACCAACTTGAAGATTGCATCTGGCAAGGTAAATGATCAATCTCGTCTGTATACATTTTCTGATTTTGTTCCTCAATCAGATTCTATTTTGCTACTTACGCATGCAAATGAAGAAAGTAGGATTTGGCACGAGATATTTGGGCACTTGAATTTCAGATATATGCAACAACTTAGTAAGCAATGGTCAAAGGATTGCCAACCATTGAATTTTCAAATGGTGTTTGTAATGGATGTGCTCTTGGAAAGCATCCACAAGACAAATTCGAGAAGGGGCATGCATGGAGAGCCTCTTCACCTTTGGAACTTGTACACAGTGATCTCATGGGTCCATTTCCGGTGCTTTCAATGAGCAAAGAAAGATATGTGTTGTCATTTATAGATGATTACATGAGATTCACTTGGGTTTACTTCTTGAAACTCAAGTCTGAAGTTTTTCAACATCTAAAGATTTTCAAAGCGCATGCGGAAAATCAGTCTGGAAAACGCATCAAGATACTCCGCACAGATAATGGGACGGAATATGTCAACAAAGATATCAAGAATCTTTGTAATGAAGCAGGCATACAGTTGCAGCATACAGTTCCTTACACTCCACAGCAAAATGGCGTGGCTGAAAGGAAAAATTGATCTTTGAAAGAGATGGCTAATTGCATGTTGCATGCAAGATCTCTTCCGTCGAAATTGTGGGCTGAAGCTATCAATTGTGCCTCATACATCCAGAACAGATCTCCTCATAAATCTGTTACTGGAAAAACACCTTTTGAGGCTTAGACTTGCATGCAACCTGAAGTTAGTCATTTCTGCATTTTTGGATCTCGAGCATGGGCCCGCATTCCTACAGAGAAGAGAAAGGCTTTGGAGCCTCAAAGAAAATCATGCATGTTTGTTGGATATTTTGATGAATTCAAAGGGTATAGATTGGTTGATATCCATAGTGAAGAGCTCTTTATTGAAAGGAGTGTAAAGTTTGACAAAGTTATTTTGCATGCACCAACAGATGAACTTGTTACCAAGTTTCCATCACCACTCATTGATGAGTATGCAGATGAAACTTTAGACCAGCATTCTGATGAAGATGAGTCTTTTCCTGTGACCCCTGTTAGACCACCAATTGTTGAACATCAAGATCATACTTCTGCATGTAGTTCGGAAGATTCTCGACCACCTTCAACACAAAAATGGTGCAACATGAGTGATATCCTTGATGATCCTTCCTCTATCCCTCTGTTTGAGGAAGATCCGCAAGCACTCTTAGCTATGGAGCCATCCATGCCCATGCATGCTTATATGATGCATGGATCTGATCCACAAACTTATGTAGAAGCAACTGGGCATCCTAAATGGGAAGCCACAATGGATGAGGAATATAACTCTCTCAGTGAGAACTAGACTTGGGATTTGGTTCTGCTACCTTCCAATTGTAAACTTGTGAGGTGCAAGTGGGTTTACCGAACCAAGAAAGCAACAAATGGCCAAGTTAGTCGATATAAGGCACGGTTGGTAGCAAAAGGTTTTCAAGAAGTACATGGTGTTGAGTATGATGAGACTTTTTCTCCAGTGGAAAAAATGGACTCCATTCTGCTAGCTCTCTCCATTGCAGCAACAAGATGATGGAAGGTGCATCATATGGATGTGAAGAATGCCTTTCTTCACGGTGATCTCAGGGAGGAGATCTACATGGAGCAGCGACATGGATACATGCACAATTCATCTATGGTATGCAAACTAAAGAAGTATCTCTATGGCCTCAAGCAGGCATGTAGAGCATGGTATGCAAAGATGGATTCTTATTTGTTATCTCAAAATTTTGTACGCTGCAAATCTAATTCAAATGTTTATTTTTTGAAGAAAATTGACTCCTTGTTGATCATAGTACTCTACGTAGATGATCTTTTGATAACAAGTAGTTCAGCTTCTGTCATTACTAAGATTTAAACTGCATTGCATACGCGGTTTTCTATGACAGACATGGGCTTGCTAAATTTCTTCCTTGGACTAGAGATCAATCAGAGTGATTCTAGGATTACCATTTCTCAACCAAAGTATTCTAGAGATATTTTTGCACGATTTCACATGAGTGACTGCAAGGCAACAACCACACCTTTCTTATCAGGGACAAAGCTTGAGAATGACAAAGACACACCATTGGTTGATTGCACATTGTACCGTCAGCTTGTGGGAAGTCTTCTTTATCTCACTCACTCCCATCCTGATCTCTCATATGCGGTAGGAGTAGTTTCTAGATACATGTAAGAGCCACATGAGTTACACTGGAACGCTGCAAAGCGCATCCTTCGATATATCCAGGGGATAATCACCTATGGGATTAATTATGCAGCCAATTTTTCTTTGAATCTCATTGGGTTCACAGTTTCAGATTAGGATGGCGACAACATTGATCGCAAGTCCACCTTCGGTTATGTACTTAGTTTGGGATCCGGCACAATTTGTTGATCAAGCAAGAAGCAGGTTGCCATTGCTTTATCATTAGCAGAGGCCGAGTATACAGGAGCAGTAAATGCCACTATTCAGGCCATTTGGCTAAAACATTTCCCATCTGAGCTTGGGATCAGTGTCCATCATCCAACTGTCATCTGGTGCGATAATCAAAGTACGCTAAAGTTTTGCAGAGATCTAGTGTAGTGGCAGTGGACCAAACACATCGAGATCCACATGCACTTCATTAGAGAACTCATTCATGATGGGATCATCGATCTTCAGTATTGTCCTAGTTCCGATCAGACTGTTTATGTCTTCACTAAGACTTTCACCGAGCAAAATTTTCGATTCCTGCGAGATCATATCGGGGTGAAGTACACAACTGTCTAGCAGTTGTCTTTTCTCTACTTTTGCATTATATTTTTTTTTTTGGGGGGGGGGGGTTTCTTCCCACTGGGTTTTCCCTCTTTGCTCATTTTTATGCATTGTATATGGGTACCTAAAATGGCCATGTTGTTGGGACTTGTTCATTTTGCATCACACTCACTTAAGTTATGCTTAAGGGGGGGTGTTGGTGTACATGCACCTAAATTAGCTTTAGTTCAACTCTAAATATTGTACGTGATGTGCACTTGGCTTATTTAGTTAAATTATTGCTTACATGTGATTTGCACTTGGTTTAGTTAGTTAACTTACTGCTTGCATGTGGTGCATGTGCACATTAGAATAACATAAAGCACACTTAGCTTCAGATAGCTTTAACTATCCATAGTTATTGCATGTACAACTAAGCTTAACTTAGTTACTTTTATGTATTGATTCCAAAACTAATATTGCAGATTTAATTTCATTATTTTCTCTATTTTTGCTCACTCCTTCCTTCTCTTGCAAGTTTGTTCATTGTTTTGAAAATATAGATCTTTGTATCTCAAAATCTTACAGTATTTGCAGCTTTTACTAGGGTCTTTGGAATTTGCCTCTCCAGTAATAGTGGTATCCTACAAGAAATTTCTGGTTTATTCAATCACTGTTCAAGACCCCACCTCAAACATTTAGTCAAATTTCATACTGGAAATTCCCTTGTCTCAAATTTCAATGCCCTTGTATGGATTATGGTCCTCTCAGCCTTTATGTATAAGTCGATGAATGGGCTAGGTTTTAGTATTGTATGGAAATATTAAATGCTCCATCACTTGGAGTTTTCTCACTTGCATGTTTGCGTCAATGAAGATTCACTTCACCATGAAGTGGAAATAATACTCAATCAGTACAGGTTCCCACAAAAGGGCCATTGTTAGAAATTTGTAAATTTAATTTACTTGTGTCTCTTTCTACCTAGTATGTTGATTTTAGGGATTCCTCATGTGATTCACTCTGGTGATAGGTAGTCACTTATATGGAATTCACATCCATTTACATGTTTTATCTTTGAAATCCATTTTTGGTGGTAAAATTTGAATTAATAATGATTTGTGAAGATGAAAACATACTCATCCTTAATAAATGGCATCCTTGCAATGTTTCTATGACTATAAAACTTATATTTTAAAAGCTCACTTTTCTAAATTGGATTGGTATGTCATGGTGCCTCCCTAGATTAGTATGTCAATAACATAAAGCCTCATATTAGGGATCTTGTTTCCAATAAGAGGAGTCCAAAGGGAGTGACGCCTCTTGGGATTGGTCTGTCAATGATATATAAGCTCCAATATACCATGATCTAATGCCAATAAGACTATGGTTATGTGCATATTTTTTTAGAAATGGTTCTTTCACTACATTACCCTTGTGGTGGAAGATTTATATTAATTCATTCAAGGAACTAGAAATTCTATTTCATATAACTGGATGGCTAGTAAGAGTTGGACCCTCCTTGCTGATTTTGTGACTAAACATTTTCCATTAATTCATCTACCATTAATTGAATAAGACATCTTAGAACAAGTTTTTGTTCAAAAAAATGCACACGATTTTTTTTCCTTGGCAAGTATGTTGTATTTATCCATCCGCTATTAATTGAATAGGATTTGTGAGCATTCATTATTAAGGAAAAAAAATGCACATGATTTGTTTCCCTTACTGTTCAATGGGGTCACACCCTGCAGGGTCGTGGACTGTAATAGACCCAGGCTAAAAGTTCATGTAATAAAAGTTAATAAAGGAAAAAATAAGACCATGTTTAAGGGACACTTATTCCAAGTTGAATTTTGGGAAAAAATATCCTAGTGGGAATTACTGGATGTGTTTATGGCTAAGTGGAGATTGGAAATGGAAATGGCTAAGGCATGAAAAAGGAAAAAAATGTGTTTTGGCACATTTATTTATGAAATTAAAGGAAATTAGGAGAAAAGGAGGGTGAAACGTCACACGTTGCATGTGAGGGGGATCAGTTGGTACCTTCTATCACTTTAGTTTTGGAGCTCTCTTTCTATTCTCTCTCTCTCTCACTCTTGGACACTTAGAGTTTTCTTGGAGAATTTCAACATTGGAACAAGAAAGAGGAAAATAAAGTAGAGGAAGGACAAGGAAAGGAAAGGAAATCATAGAACAAGCAACGATGCGCAAGATCAAGCAGTTTCAACATGAATACTTCCATGTAACATATTGCATGTATTATTTCCTACCTCGTTTTGACATGCATGGCATGTGAATGTTGGTATTTGGTTCTTTTCATGTCGGTGGTATGGTTTTTCCAAGTTTTGATAGTGGTTTTTAGCGTTACCTTTCCTTTTTCTGGATATCCATGGTGTGATGGGATTGTTCTTGGTTTTGAGCTTTGGAACTGCCAGATGGTTTCGGAATCTAGGGCGGAGGTGGTCTTGGGTCCATTCCCAAATGTCTCAGAATCCCTTGACTGGTTTTGGCGGGATACATGGTAAAGCCTGAGGGTGGTGTCTCGGTAAGGACCTAGTGATCTGGTGTGGATTGTGGTAAAGCTTAGAGACAAGGAGATGGAAAATTCCTCAAGGATAGTGATGAGATCCAGAGGCATTCCAAGCTGAGTTCAGTTTTGTGATCTCAGTGCCGGGTTAGGTGAGATCATGGTATGGTGAGGGTGGAGGTTATTTAACCTCTGGATTCCCTTGGCTATTTTTGGATTGGTTTATCCATGAGACCCTACATTCATGCTTGGAATATGGCACAAGGGTGACTAGCTGAACGAAATGTTTGGTACAACCATGTCTACGGTCGGGTGGTACGTGGAAATACCTCTGCTTAATGAAAGCTAAGTTATATTTATTTTGTACTTGTACTTATGTGGCTTTAACAGTTGTTACATTATGGTTATTTTTGTGGTTATATTTTTGTTATAAGCATGGTTATGTGATTGGTTCTAGTCATGTTTAATTTCATGTTTTTACTTGTAACTTAAAGAATAATGGATGCAATACCTAATTATTGTCAAGACAACCAATGTGAGAAGGTGGTGATCCTTCTTGATAAGTTTCATATGAATTTCGAGTCCCTTATGCTTAGTCTTGTATTCATGACCTGTAGATTGCATTGTTGCCAAGTGTTTGGAAAAATGTTTGTCCCAGTTGGGGATGGTCAGGCCTAGTCCTAGTGCCAGGTTTTGGTTTACAAGCATTGTCCTTATGTAATTTATGATTTCTGGAAGTTACCTGGATTTCTGGGAAAAGGTCTAGCCCCAACCCTAAAATATAGCCTTAAAATATGTAAATGTTGATACAACACTAAGTAATTTAGTCCACAATCACATTGATGCAGGCTTATGCATGTGATTGGGAGGTTCCATTCGCACTAATGCCTTGGAAAGGGAGAAAATGTGGGTAAAAATAAGGGAAAGGTGAGGTTGGCTCAGGGGATGGACACCTGGAGGGGCTAGGTTACTCCTAGAGTGTCTTGTGGCACCTCAGGGAACTCAGTAAGGTTTTTTTGTTGACTCCATCTCTTTAAGGTCACCTAGGGGGTTGAGTCTGGTCATAACTTTCCCTCGTCCCATTTTTACCCCAAGTAAGATGGTGAAAGTGGGTAGATGTGAGGGGAGGTGTGCGTTACAAGTGGTATCAGAGCATGGTTTTCCTCTCTTTGGGAAAATTTTGATGTTGACAAAGTTAATTTCGTCATGCGTGGGATGAGGGTATATTGTTGGTATGGTCATGCATGATGGTATATGTTGATATGTTGATTATCTAGATATGTTTATGATTATACATGTACATGCTAATTTGGACTAATATTGTAGATGAGATAAGCCTCCCCTGAACAACAATAAAGTATGGATTTTATTTTGGTATTATTATTTTTCTGACATGATATACTCGTAGGAGGAAGAGAATCAAGGATGACGAGAAAAATTGTAGACTATAGCTCGAGTGAATCTCCCTACAGATCAGTAGGGAAAAAAGGAGATGAGTATTCTCTTGGTATGGTAGATACATTGAGGAGCTTGAGGTTAGAAATAAGAAGTTGTAAGGAAGATAATGACAGGATGGTTGAGGCTTAGGAAATACTTGCAAGGGATCAGGAAAAACATAAAGAGTTTAATGTAGTGATTCTTCAGAGCTTGTTAGAGTTGTAGAAGTAGGGATAGATAGGGATAAACCAAGAGTGGGAATAAAATACTAATGGATCCTATGGTAGTGAGTCTTGGTCCAGACATGGGTTGGATAGAGGGGACACAATTAGAGGTGGAAGATCATTGGACACACCTGATAGGAGGAGTGGTGTGTATGGGCATTATTATAGTTTCTCTTCTAGGAGACATCATCATAGTCATCACCATCATCATCCTTATAGGAAGGGTGAGTATTTTCTAGAGGAGTTCAAGAAATTCAAGTCGCCTGCATTTGATGGAGAAATGAAGAAGTCAGAAGATGAAGAAGCATGGTTTCTTGGGATGAATGAATTCTTCAGATTGCATAGTTTTACAGAGAACATGAAATCCGAGATAGCCACTTTAAGTATCAAAGGTAAAGCATATATATGGTGGGAGGATGTGAAGAATGTTAAAGGTATTCGAGAGGATGAATTGATTTGAGATGATTTTGAGAGGGTCTTAAAGAAGAAGTACCTATCATAGAGGTATTATGAGGCCATAACTAAGGATTTTTATTAGTTGCATATGGGTTCCATGACAGATGATGAGTATACTAGTAGGTTCTTGTAGTTGTTGCGATATGTGCCTCACCTCAAGGACGAGAAAGCCAAGGTTCATAGATTCATCAGTGGGCTTCCAGTAGCATACAAAGACTAGATTGAGTTCAATGAGCCTAGATCGCTAGAAGAGACCATTCAAAAGTTGAAGCATTGTTATGAGCAGTCAAAGCACAAATTTGAGCCTAAGCGTGATTGAAAGGAAGTGAGATAGCTAAAGGAATATGACCACCAATATGGGGAAGAACTCAAGAATCAGGTGAGAAAGAAAATGTTGTTCCTTACAAGAAGATCAATACAGTTGAGAAGAGACATGGATCACATCCGAGAGAGCAATAGACTAGAGGTGATGTTAGAGCATTGTTGCAGTGTTGGATATGTGGCAAGAATCATCGCAAGAGGGATTTTCCATAGAATCAGGGTGGTATACCCCATATATATAGTGTTCAGGAGGCACATACAGTTGGGTATGTTGGTCATAACATTCCTCGGATTTATGCAATTGTGGAAAACAAGCAGAAGGATCACCAGGCATCTATCATTAAGATGGACAATAAGCTTTTTGATCAAGTTATTCTATTTTGATTGATCTTGGATCTAATTATAGTTATGTTATCCTGACCTAGTGGATAAGTTTGGCTTGAGACAAGAAGTGAATGCAGAATCTTAGTTGGTGCAGTTGGCTACAAGTATGAAGAAGAGAACTCGCCATTTGGTAAGAGATTGTGCATTTGAGTTAAATGGCATGCCTACAACAACACGTTTGAATGTTCTACCATTGGGATCATATAACATGATTTCAGGTATGGATTGGATGTACCTTCATAGGACCAAAGTGCTTGACTCTTGACGAAACTAAGGTTGTGTTGAATGATTGCCGCAGTGGAGCTTGTGGTGGTCATTTATATGGGCTTGCTACAACCCAAAATATTTTTCGTGCAGGATATTTTTGGCCCTCAATTTTCAAATATTGTGTTTAGGTGATCAAAAAATGTCATCCTTGTCAAGTTTATACTCGAAAGGTGCGTGCTCATCCAGATCTGCTCTTTCCTGTTGTCACTGTCAGTCTGTTCACTAAGTGGGGTATTGATTTTACTACCTGTAACCCGCCTTCGGCAAAGGGTCACAAGTACATTGTCATAGCAGTAGACTAATTTACGAAGTGGGTTGAGGCTATGCCTACTTTTGCAAACGATGTGAGACGACAACTGTGTTTTTGTTTAGCCAAGTCATTTCTCGCTTTGGTATTCCCAAAGAGATTGTCACTGACCGTGGAAATCATTTTTAGAACACCATGATGGCTGAAATGGCTCTTAAGTTGGGTTTTCGGCAGGAGCATTCATCTCCATACTATCCTCAGGCCAATGGGCAGGTTGAAGTTGTAAACAAGTCCTTAAAGGTTATCCTTCAATGGAAAATCAATAAAGCTAGGTCCAATTGGAATGTCATGTTGTATCTTGCACTTTGGGCATACCAGATGTCTGTTAAGACTGCAAATGAATTCACTCATTTCCAACTTGTTTATGGTTTTGAATCGATCTTTCCTATTGAGTGTGAGATTCCTTCCCTTATACTGGCTGTCGAGCTTCTTCCTGACACTTCAAGTCTTGGAATGCTTTACTTATCCAGAAAATCTCGATGAGAAGCGCCGAGATGCAGCTACAATAAACGAGGCTCATAGGAAATGAGTGAAGGTTTAGTATGATAAGGCGGTCAAACCTAGGGTTTTCTCTGAAGGTGGCCTTGTTTTGGTTTGTTCTCAGGACAATGATGCCTTGGGGTAGGAAAATTCAAATCCAAGTGGTATGGCCCTTTCATTTTAAAAAGGCCCTAAAGAAGAGAGCTTATGCCTTGGTTGATTTCGATGGAAACGAGCTAGTGGAGCCCATAAATGGGCTCTATCTAAAGAAGTATTATGCCTAGGTTGTTGCCTAGATTTATTTATTTATTTATTGTATTTTTGGTCATATCTGTCCATCGATTTTGGTGTGACTTTGATGATTTTGATCTTCTTTGGTGGGTATTTATGGATGAGATGAGTCATTTTGGCTTTGACGATGGTGTTAGTCAACATACCCAAAATATTGCTTCCACGACTTGGGTAATTTACTATCCATCCGATCAGTTGCTAGTCTCAATGGGCGTATGCATTGGTCCTGCTTTGAATAATGTAGAAGAGTATACAACAGTGGTCAATCTACTTTCGGAGGAAATGTCTCTTGGTATTGATTCGTTAGTAGTGTACTTGGATTTGTAATTGGTGGTTTCACAATTAAACACCACCTATCATGTCAGAGATCCATTTTTACATCAATTATTTCTAAGAGTGTGTTTTTTGCAACGTTCATTTCATTATGTTACATTCATTCACATTCCTCATTCAGAAAATTCATTTTCAGATTCATTATCTAATCAAGCAACTGATTGGCATATTAATCATTCAATATATTAAATATCAAAAACATCAATCATCATTGAACATATGAGACAATCACATCATATAAATTGTTGTGTGTGTGTGTGTGTGTGTGTGTGTATAAGAGTTGTGTTCAAAATATAAAAAAATTGGACAATCATTTCCTACAAAATTAGGGCTTATGCCTGATCATGTTCATCATCAAAAAATATTACAGTCATCCGATCATAATAAAAATCTATCCCTGTGGGTCCTACCCTGGGTAGGTGTTACGGAAGAAAACTATAGATATCGCCACACGGCGGAACAACCACACCCAATCACGTGGTACTACTACCACACGTCTCTGTATAGCCTCAGGAAGGTCCTCTATAGCATCCATAGGGACTTGGCGAGTCAAGCTCTCCAGGTTTCTTTGTATAGCATGGAGTACCCTCGCTGGGCCTTTTGCGACATCCTTAGCTTCTCTTTTGCGGCGCTTTTGCCTCAAGAAGCCCTCAGGTCTCAGTGGTCGAATATCTATAACATGATCCACAAATTTGTAAGTCAAATTGTCCTAGCAAAAATATTTTTCATTTTCATATATATTGAAAATCAAAAAAATCATATAATCAAAAATCATTGTGCGATCGTACCAATCGCCCCCCATGTTGCACCGGGTGGTAGGGGAAAATCTGGATCTCCCCTGAAATCCATGCTAGAATAGGGATAATTCTCTATCGTGATGACTTGTTCTCCCCACCATAGGCAGAACTCATCATCCCAGGTATTCCTGGGGACCTCGCCACCCCCCAGCCTCTTAATCAAATCTTCCCATCTAGCTATTCATGGATTTGGAGGGCTGTTGATGGTAGAGATAATCTTGGGGTGAAGCCCTATAATACTCTCGAAGAAGAATGTGCATAGAATGGTCCCATAACCAAAATGTTTTGTCTTATTCTTCTAGATCGAGGTCAGTTGTTTCTTCAAGTTTGTCAATAAGGCTATGCACCAATAATATAGTGTGGTGAGGAAATCCATTGCCAAACTCATGTTTCCTCATTCCAGGTAATCCTGGGGACCTCGCCACCCCCCAACCTCTTAATCAGATCTTCCCATCTAGCTATTCGTGGATTTGGAGGGCTATTGATGGTAGAGATAATCTTGGGGTGAAGCCCAATAATACTCTCGAAGAAGAATGTGCATAGAATGGTCCCATAACCAAAATGTTTTGTCTTATTCTTCTAGATCGAGGTCAGTTGTTTCTTCAAGTTTGTCAATAAGGCTATGCACCAATAATATAGTGTGGTCAGGAAATCCACTGCCAAAATCATGTTTCCTCGTGAAGCTTGGTGCAAGGAAGTTGATCATGCCACTCTGAAAATGGTGAAATGAAGTATTTTCGTGTGAAACCCTTCATCTCTGATTGGGATCTATGTCCCGACCTTCTGAGTACCCTCAACACATTAAAGTCGAATATAATATTTGACATTTATCCCTCCTATGGGCTTGCCTCGCAAATTTACTGGTTCCCTCTCTGAGAGAGTCCAATTATGAAATAAATGTTCTCAATTTCGATCCTTAGTAGCATTTGATCGATCATGAAACAATCCTCCTCTCGGTCCCAATAACTTACAAGCATTTCGAGTAATCTTGTGTTCTTTTTCATATTCCTCCATGACCTCATTTTCAATAGTGTTATGCTCCCTTTCCCTCTAGCTAATGGTTATCCTGCATCATTTCATTAAAAATCCATTAGAATTTAATTTTAAAATTTTGCTCTGCACATACGCGAGTTTCTTCAAACACAGTTGTGTCTATACATGAGTTCAGAATTATGAACCATGTATATGCAGAGGGTTTCAGAAAAAAACATAAATTCTATGGTAAAATTCCTAAAAAAATACCTTGAATTGTTAAATAAATTAATGGATAAGCTAATTAAGAAGCTTACCTGGAAGATTTGGACAGATTCGGTTGATAATTTCTTCGCTTCCAAGTGGGGGATTTTTTTCTCCAGAGCTCTTTCACAACTTCTTCAAGGTACAATTGACCAAATGTGAGTCCAAAAGGCCTATTTATGCCCAAAATAAAAAAAAAAATCGCAAATTACTTTTTTGTTTATTTTTTTAATTTATTCACGATTTTTTAACCTTTTGGCTTGTAAGTGCTGGGATAGCTTGTTTTCAAGTCCATTCTGATGATTTCGAGATGTTTCCATTTCTTCTTCATTTCCATGACCATTGACCTGTCATGGCAGGTATTTTGTTCAAAACTCGCATATAGGTTAGGGAATTCACTTTCCGTTGCACGTATGCATACTAGCCTCCATACTGAAATATTTCCATAGGGTCAACCCCATCATGTTATGATTATTAATCCATTTTCACTCGCCGATTTATAAATCGTGATATGATGGTAAAGCCATCCTTTACATGGGATTCTTAGTTAGATCCTCACTAGCATATGTCGCCCATGCTGCAAATTGTGTAAGCTCGGGAGTCCTCTTTAGTCCCGCCATGAACTATGTGTTGAAGGTTCATTCTTATTCTTCTTCTTCTTCGCTATATTTTCTAGACTTATACCCTAGAGGCTCCCATTTTTTTGTTGACTTATTTTTTTGCATTGAATATTGACCATTTGTATATCTTGGCCTTAAGTCGGCTTCACTTGGACTCATGTATAAGCCATCTTTTGACCCTATCTTTCTACAAAGTAAGCCATGCAATCACTTAGCTTTTGCGACTTGACACCCTTTCCCATGGATGGAACATTCCTCTGAGTGTCACTTATCAGTTTCTCCACCTTGCATTGAGCATAAGATTGTTCCTATCCTAGGAACTAGTGCATCTATTTATCCCCACTCGTTCTATCCATTGTATTATATGCATTATTTTATTATTTTTCAGGCTTTCAATATGAAAAATACAAAAAAAAAATATCCCATAAAGAGCGGGATCATGACATTAATTCCACATTTGATGGCATCTAAAGAGTCAGTTGTGTCTCCCTTGAACAAAGCACAAAAAGCTAAGTCTTTTCTCCATTTTGGGATGGGTTTAGTTTGACTTAGGAGAAGCCATAACCTTGTTATCGAGTTAGTACTCCCCCGGTTGGTTATCTCTTCCAATCATATGGAGGGTTTGTTCGAGCCTCCTGCATGAAAAAATTATACAAAGTTATCATATGTTGCCATAGTCAACATGAGTCATGCTTTTTTTCAAGGGAAGTAAACCCGAGTCTCCCTTTCTGCAGTGTCTCTTGACTCATTTTTTTAGTCAGCCATTCCCGGTCTGTTAGAGTCTTGTTCTATAACATCAACTATTTGGTCCTTTTCTCGTGTTGGTTTGAGAAGGTCTCCATTGAATTCTTACCTTCCGGTTTGCCTCTTATCGACTTTGACAAATTTCTCTAAGAGTAAACCTAGAGTCACACCCTGGCCCTATTTACTTCATTGATAGGTGACCTTGTGCTCAGCATTTGATCAACACCATGGGTCTTTGAATAAGTGGTTTCCCTTGTGTTTGACTTCAGCTTTCATTATCACACCTAGGATTCATGTAGTGCCTTGGTTTCCATTTGAACCTATCGGTGGTTTCCTATCCTGTTTTTCATCTTTAATTATTGGTTGGTTCAAAGGGTTTCTGTCGTGTGCTAGCTACGTTTTGTGCATGCTGGAAACATGCTTCGGGTTGGTTACTACTTTTCTTTGTTCAATTCCTTCCAAATTTTGGCCTGCGGGTTACAATTGTGCTGGAATGATGTGGGATGCCTTAATGCCTTCCTTCCAATAGATATTTTCCCATCGACTCTGACTCATTGCTTTGGGAATAAGTTTGAGAGTCTTTTTTTCAGTATCTTAGGGTTTGCAGTCATTAGTGGAAAATTCCTTCGCTATCGAAAGTGAGAATACATCAATTTCTCATGATTGGTAGATTCTCTCAAGTGTTCAACTTCAACTCATTAATTCACACTTGTTAGATTGTACTGGGGTACCTTGATTGTAATAATCATTGTCAGTGAGTTGTCTCGTATTTTTTAATGGTATACATCAATGACTAGTAATCCAACGATTTCTCACATGGTCGACTTCAGCTCATTTATTCCCATTGTGTAGAATTGTACCATAGTGATCGGCGAAGAACTCAGGTTTGCATCAGCATCTTTCGGTTCACCTTGACAAATCCTTCAGTTTTCTGCGAGTGACACCATCCACCCTTATATGTTGCAGTTTACCACAACAACATTGTATATGTTGGCACTTGAGTTGCTTGCAGTACCATTTTTTTCACCACTTATGATTTGGTACTTGGAGATTCAAATGTGACTTCAGTGATCAGATATCTTTGCAGCATCATTGATCAATCTTCTATATGTGATACTTGGACATGATTTTGATATGTACTTTCCGAGTAGTGATAAGATGATTCACTATGTACCTCTTTCTATACTTGTATAAATGTTGGATCCGATCCATACTTGTTATGCAAACATGATTTTATTTCACTGAGCATGGGTATGCCCACCTCAAACATGAGCTTTATTTCTGATTTCTTTCACTGGTTTTTTGCAGGCTGAAATATGGTGAAGTCCTCTCAAGTCCTCGCAAGATTATTTCTTATGCACATAATACATTTCGGCCATCATGTACCCCTTATGACCTCCTATATTAGGGGGCATATGTTATAGCATCATTTATCACCTTTATATACTTGATGAGTTAGGCATTGGCCTTCGGCAGCCTTTTCCTTTCAGACTTGGTCAAATTCCTAAAAAACATTATTTTGAATTACATATGCGACTCTGCCTAGAATTTTACACGTATAGACACGGATCCACTCATATTTGACCCACGTATAAAATTTAAAATTAAAAAAAATAATAAACTCCCTATTAATTGGGCGTGGTTTACGGGTTTTACCTGAGAACCACCTACACCAGCCTGTAGCCAAACTATTTACCAACTGAAAAACTGATTTGAGGAAGTATAAATACACCTCATTGGGAAGGCCTAAGGGAGGAGAGAGAATGATATTGATACTATAGCCTGTTATAGCCTAGATCAAGTCTGATTATCCATGTGCCTCTTGCACTTCCCAAGCTCAAGAAACCCTTTTTTCCTTGTGATAATCACCCTCCTTATGTGACATCCTTTGTGCACCTCTTATGGAAGAATATTGTTGAGGCTTGGGTTGGACGGATCTAGAGGACAGTTTCGTTTGGAGTCATGGCTGATTTTAAGTGATATCTCCACTTTCTTTTTACATACATCAATAAAATAATCTCTGTCCTGTTCCTGATATCATGTTCTTATATGTTTCATATACATGTTAATGATCTTGTAATCATTATTTCATGAATATTTTATGAGTTTATATGATCTAACATATTGCCATTTAGGATATATATGTTGTACAACTAGTCTCTGTGCTTTGTCTTGAGTGAGTTGCAGGTTTTGAAGCATGAAGAGTAGCAAAGGGTTTGCACCCTACGAGATCGACCTCAAATGTAGGACATATGGGTAAGGTCACCTATTCCTAGTTTTCTAGTTTATGCATTAGGACTTGTAATTTGAATGCTTTTTGTGATTGTATGCCTGCCGCTCTGTTAGTTCCCTCAACCCAGACCTTATGGTAGATTAGCCCACAACAGCATTGGCGACTTGACTGGGGATTTTTTTCTCCAGAGCTCTTTCACAACTTCTTCAAGGTACAAATGACCAAATGTGAGTCCAAAAGGTTTATTTATGCCCAAAATTAAATAAAAAATTTGAAAATTAATTTTGTGTCTATTTTTTGAATTTTTTCACAACTTTTTAACCTTTTGGCTTGTAAGTGGTGGGATAGGTTGTGTTCAGGTCCATTCTGGTGAGTTCGAGACATTTCTATTTCTGCTTCGGTTTCATGACTGCTGACCTGTCATGGCAGGCATTTTGTTAAGAAATGGAATATAGGTTAGGGAATTCACTTTCTGTTGCACTTATGCATACTAGCCTCCGTATTAAAATATTTCCATGGGGTCAACCCCATCATGTTATGATTATTAAACCATTTTCACTCACTGACTTATAAATCATGATATGATGGTAGAGCCATCCTTTACATGGGCTTCTTAGTTAGATCCTCACTAGCATATGTCGACCATGCTGCAAATTGTGAAGGCTCGAGAGTTCTCTTCAGTCCATCATGACTTATGTGTTGAAGCTTCATTCTTCTTCTTCTTCGCTATCTTTTCTGGCCTTATACCCTAGTGTCTCCCATTTGTTGTTGAGTTTTTTTGCTGCATTGCATATTGACCATTTGTATATCTTGGCCTTAAGCCGACTTCACTTGGACTCGTGTATAAGCCATATTTTGACCCTGTTTTTCTATAAATTCATCCATGCAATCACTTAGCTTTTGCGGCTCGACACCTTTTCCCATGGATGGAACATTCCTATGAGTGTCACTTATCAGTTTCACCACCTTGCATTAAGCATAGGATTGTTCCTATCTCAGGAACAAGTGCATTTGTTTGTCGACACTCGTTCTATCCATTGTACTATAGGAATTATTTTATTCTTTTCCAGGCTTTCAATATGAAAAATACAAAAAATTAAATATCCCCAAAAGAGCGAGATCGGGACATTACTCATCAAAGACATGGCATATTCCTCTTACACTTAGTAAAATTTTGTCATAAAAGATTCCTCTTACACTCTCTTCAATGCATATGTTACACTCCCTTAACTAAGACATGCATACCTCTCCTTAATGACATGAGTCACACTCCTCTAAATGGAATATGTTACTTTTCCTCAAGGCATACATATTACTTTGCTTTATGATAACAATTGGTTGCTCCTCCTATATATGTGTCTCATGTCTTCTTACTTCAGGAGAGAGATGTGGATGGTGATACTAAACGTTTGAGAGATTTGAAGACGATTATGAGAGGGAGAGATTTGGAGTGTAGCTAAATGATAATCCAAATTACTATGTAGATCTACCCAATGGAGTTGAACATGAGTGGTATTGAGAGGAAGTGAAACTTATCTTCCTCATATTGCCTTTTATATCTCTCTACTACTATGTTTTGGTATTGTTTATGAGCTTATACAACTTGGGGGTTCCAGGTGAAAAGTTATCCCTCGATATGGTTGGGTGAAAATTGAATGGTTCACAATGAGTTGATAAGTGCATTGGACCTAGAGCATACTCTCATCTAATTCATTGAAGATATAGCATACTCTCATATTTTTGGAGTTACATATATATATACATTATCAAGTATATCTATAAATGTTCTTGAAATTTTGGTTTCTTATTAGTTTTTAAAGTGTTGTGGAAAATTTAAATTTATTGGAAATTTTTACCTTAAATAATTACACAATTATGAATATTTATGAAATATATATAGAGTTATTTCTAAGCTAACCAACCATGAGTTAACAGTTTCATGGCAGCTATGTATGAGAATTTACATGCAAGGAATGAAAGCAAGAATGTGTTTCCAAGGATTTCAAATGCTGCATATAATGAAATTTTATTCGTAACATGTCATATCTATTATTTGAAGCCAATATTCTATGTTTGATAGCATTTCATTATGCCTTTTAACAATTTAATACATGGTTAAACCTGTATAAAAGGTTGCACACTAAATGTTTAAAGAAATTACTCAATGGATGTAGTTTATTGTATGTAATTTTTTAGTGTAGTTCTATTCCAAATTAATTAATATAAAGTCTTGATGGTTGTTAAATTATGTCAAGGGAAGTAGCCTTGCATGTTGTATAATGTTTAATTAAATATAAGTATCAAGAACTCATTGAAAAAATCATAATAGCATAATTTTGGGTTATCTTTCTTCATGTAGTGCTATAGATAAAGTTTGCATTCAAAGTGTTTGAAAAAATCTAAAAATGAGATTCTAGGTTCAGGATACTTTCTATTTTAAAAATTTGCATCCATGAGTTGTTTCTTAATGATTCATGACAACATCAATAGATATTATCCAAAAAAAAAAAAATGATTTTAGATCAACAAATAGATAAATATTTATAATAAAAATACAACTAATACAAACTTAACAAATCAATTACTTACAAAGTTAAAACAAATCAATTTCTTACTTATTAAATGTTTATAAAAACTTATAAAAAAAATAATATTATTAATATTTTAAGTTTTATATTTATAAATAATTTAGCTAAATTTTATATTTAATATTAATACAAGTATATTAATATAATAAAATTTAGTCTTTTATAATAATAAATTTTTAAAACTCATAACATAAAAAATTGATTTAGTTGACATTATTCATCATCATCATAATGCTAGCATACCCCCAAAGTGGGGAAAAGGGAAAGCTGAAGCGAATCATATTGATAAGTTGTTTAAAGATAATAGAAGTTTTTTAATTGGCTTATGAATAAGTAATCAAATATCCATTAAATATAGTCCATGAATAATGTAATAACATTATTTTTTAGATAGTAAGCACACTTCTGCACATTTTAGACAATGTGAAGATAAGGGTTTTTCGAATTGGTCAAATGACATGAGTAGTGATAATATTTGTGGTACAAATGCTCAATATTTCAAAGTTTAGGAAAATTATAAAGGCCCTCATAAATATACCATGGCTATGGTTGTATTGTCTCCAATTGATTCTGCAAATTTGAGAGTTAATGTTCAGGAAAAAAAACACTCTCCTACATGCTTGAACCATCTATACCTAATGATAAAAGGTGATGTTTAAGAAGTGTAGAAGGAATGTGTTCTTAGCTTGGCCTTTGAGGAAGGTTTTCCATTCATTGGTTGAAGGATTCTCTTGATTCACTTATAGGGAGATCAATGTTGAGAGGGTGTCAATCAAAGGAAGAAAAAATGATGTAAGGTAATTGAAAGTCAAGGAAGGGTTTTTTCTTAGTTTTGGGAGAATATATAGAAGTCAACCAAATCCTTGACCTTTAAGGATGCATTTTGCCACTATATTTTATTGGAAAGAGGGTAGGGATTGACTACCTTCTAAGATACATAAAAGTAGAACTTGGGGTCCATGTTTAGGCTAGTTCATCGAGTAACAAGAGAATGCATTAGTTTTGTCTTTTGCAAGAAAGAAGATGCAATTTCTATATTAAAAGAAGTTTGGTTTATGGAAAAGTCTTACTTGTCTATAAAACGTTGTCACCCTTTTTTTATGCTAGGCATGAGAACATGTCACACACCTTAGTGTGGATAAAAATTATAGGGTTCATGATTTATGCATAATTTAGAATGAGTTAGGAAAACCTATTCTCATGGATGAATGCTTTTTCAATGAAAGATATAATTTAGTTGCAATGAGTAAGTAGTGGTGTTTTGAGACAATTTAATTAGTTATTAAAAATAAGGAAAATATTTTTTACATATTATTTCCCAACTCCCCATCAATTGACACATTTGTTTTGCTATACATGGTGCCCATACTTGTTGTTCCTTCATCTTTTATAGTAAATATGACTTGTAACCTTGCTTTATGAAGCAATAAGTATTTATATTATACAAGCAAATTTAAATTTATTTGATTTTTTAAAAATAATTTATTAACCAAATAAATTTGAAAAATGAATACCAATACTAATAACCTCATTTATTGAAAATAATGTGTTTTTTTAATCTCAATGTAACATGTCGAAAACCCAAAGAACATGAATATTTTTTTTCAAAATGATTTTAAAAAGCATAGGAAACATGTCAAAAAGATGAACATCATTTATACAAAAATTTCTATGATTTCAGTCTATTGTAGCCTATTTATGTGTTAAGATAGTCACCCTCGCATAAGAATCTACAATGGTAACAATGAAAAAACTTGTCCAGGAAGGGCAGAGACAATGTTCATCAACCAAAGTGTTTGTTCAAAAAATTTAAATTATTAAACTCCATCATTTGCATATTTAAATATTTGTATCAAAGGATACCACATATAAAATAACCTAATATAAATATACATTTATTGCATGTTCAAAATATTGAATCTAAAGGTACCTTAGATTGGAAATCTGAGTTATGATCCCAATTCTAGATTTGGGTTATCAAAGAATTCAACCACAAATTCAAACTAAGCTAATCTTGATGGTATATATATTTGGATCATTGAGGGCCCAACTACAAAATCAACAATTGACTTTTTGGTTGAGCTTTCTAGTGAACCCTAATCTACAATTGATTAAGGATAGTTGTTGTAGAGTTGACATGTCCACCTTTATTGGTGTTGTGAGCCTAGAGTTTGTTAGGAAATGAATGCATATCCTCTTACCATATATATAAATTCTTATCCTGATAATTGGCAATTTTATTTAGTTATTTATGAACCATCCAAAACAAGCACTTCTAATACCGTGGAACAAATCAATATAACCACACTAATCACAATTATCAATTTTATTTAGTTATTCATGAACCATCCAAAACAAACACTTCTTATATCTTGGAACAACTCAATGTAACCACACTAATCACTTTTGATCGCTTTCTCTCCACTCTAGTCACTTATGTTCCCTTTCCATCCATCTTAATTACTTTATCATTAAATAATCTAACATGTTTCACTTAGATCCTTTTGAACAATGTTATGGATAAAGATTCATAATTATTTTAAAATGATGTTATTTAATTTCTTATTTCTTTTGAATTATGATTTAACATTGTGAGAATTTGATGAGAAGATGTAAACGCGTTGGCTCACTGCTGCGTCCTATTGAGTAAGGCAGCCTACATTTAACCTAGGGTTCTCTATCATGGAGGTGCTAGGCATGCCCCAGGTGCGTCCCCCTCCCCCTCCACTGCCTTCATCCGCAGATACTTTCAATCTGCTGCTGGCTGGGATGCCAAAGAAGAAAAAACCTGAAGCTGCGAAGTTTGTAAAGAAGCTAGATGATATCCCCGAGATTTCTCTTCCTCCAGAAACATCGATCCAGGTTGCACTGTCTTTGGCTGATCATGCCCTTGTTGGCCAGTTCATCGGGCTCTGGCCATCTCCTAGATCCACTGAGAATTTGGTCAGCAAGAACTGGGTGACTTTGATTAAGAACAATGTCACCTCTTATTTTTTGGGGAGAGGTTTCTTCATATTCGAATTCTCCTCAAAATACGACAAGGACCTGATCTTCCATAATGACCCCTAATTCATGGGCCCTCAGGGCTTGTACCTCAACAAATGGACATCGGATTTCGATCTAGCAATTGATTTTCCCACGAAAGTTCCGGTGTGGGTTCGGCTCCCAAATCTTGCATTCCACTACTGGAACTGGGACTCGTTGAAGCATATCGGTAATGCCCTTGGGAAATTAATAGATCGGGTGAACAATAAGGACTAATATGACTGTGCCAGAATCTGCGTAGAAGTAGACCTAGAGGTGGATCTCCTGGAGGCCATAAAAATTAACGTCGGAAATTGGTCTTATGTGTAGAAACTTGACTATGAACAACTGCCCTTCAAATGCCAGAATGCCATGTCTACGGCCACTTTGCTAGAGCTTGTCCATCCAATGTCGAGGCAAAGCATGGGAAGGAGGATGGTTGGAACCAGGTTAAGCGTTCTAGAACTTCTCACAAGCCCCACAAGCCTAGCAGCCCCAATGGCAAAGGCCCTCATTAGGCCCCTACCCAGCAACCCCCTCCCAAGTTGGGGCAAGAAAACAAGTTCGATCCTCTAAACTCACAGATAGAGGAAACTCAGGAGCCTGAGATCCAAAAGGCAGTCACCCGAGATAAAGGCACCCCCTCTACTTCTCTCATGGGTGTAAGTGCTGCAGAAAGTTCTAAAGGAAACCCCTTAGAAGCCGAGGAAGAAGAGCAAGAGTTGGAGGATTCGGAGGAGGAATGAGAAATAGGAGATTCTCAAGCCTCTGTAAGGAGATCCACAAGAGGCCGCGGGACCGATCGGGAAAAAAGAGAGCAGGAAATGTAAAAAGACAAGCTTCAGGGCAGTCAACCAACCCTTGAGAAGATTTTAGCAAAAAAAAAAAAGATGGCGAGAATCCAGTCCCAAGGCTCCAAGGGGGTCGATCAAACCAAAGGTAAATGATGAAGGTCGTCTCCTGGAACTATAGAGGTATGGGGAGCAGAGCCAAAGAAGAAGCCATAAGAAATTTAATAAGGATAGAAGCCCCTGACATACTCCTCATCCAAGAGACCAAAATGGAGGATTCAGTCTTCCTGCAAGCAAGCAAGAAATTCTGGAATAAAAGTGGTGCAAAAGCTGTCTCCGCTCGTGGGGCCTCGGGAGGGCTGGGAACTCTCTGGAATGCTAGCAAGTTCTCACTAGTATCTAAGACTCTAAATACTCTCTGGCTGCTGTTAAAATTTCAGCATCTAGTTACAAAAGAGACCTTCTGTCTATTCAACGTGTATGTTCCTGTCAACGCTGGGGAAAAAAAGGCCTTCTGGGACTCCATAAGAAGTCAAGCAGACCTTGTGAATCTAGAAAATATCATAATTTTCGGTGATCTCAATCTCACTCTACTCTTGGCAGAAAAGAGGAAGTAGCATAGTTCGAGATCTGGCAAGGGAATGGGTGGAGGACCTAATGCAGGACTGGGACCTGCTTGACATCAAGCCTTTTTCTGGTAAGTTCACTTGGTCTAATAAAAGAGTAGGCCTTGGCCACATCGCAGTAAGGCTTGACAGATTTTTCATCCAAACCTCCTTTCTTTTACTAGGTATAGAGGCTAGAATTCATATCCTCCCTTGCAGCATTTCTGATCACAAAACCATTAAGCTCGAGCTTCTGGCTCACCTTGACCTTGGTCCTATTCCTTTCAGATTTAGCCCCCTTTGGGTCAAGGAGCCTGACTTCATGCATATAGTCAAGGAAATTTGGACTCAGCCGATTAATGGCTCCCCTTTCTTTTTTTGGGAAGAAAAACTCAGAAGAGTGAAAGCTACTCTGAAAAGCTGGGACAAAACTCTTCCCAATCCTGCAACTGAAGGGAAAAAAATCCAAAGTCAGTTAGATACCCATTAGTTGCAAGCGGAAGATGTTGATATAACTAAAGAGCTCCTTGACAAAGAGGCCCTTCTCCAACAAAATTTTCATAAGGCCCGCCTGGCTGAAGAAGAATATTGGAGGCTAAAGTCTCGTTGCCTTTGGCTTAAAGCTGGGGACAGGAACTCCTCCTTTTTTCATAAGCAAGCTTAGGCCAGGAAATGCTTTAACTCCATCGCTGAAATCAAGGGAGAATCTACCACTCATAAGGACTTTACAAGCATCAAAAGAACAACCTTCCTTCATTTCAAAAAATTGTATAGCAAGGATATTGATCCGGGCCAGAACTCAAATCTTCTTGAACTGGTTCCCCCCTCGACTACAGCCGAGATGAATCAGCTGCTAGAAGCTAAAGTCACCAAGAATGAAGTTAAAAATGCCATCTTTGCTATGGAACCCGATAAAGTCCCAGGGCCGGACGGATTCTCAGCCAGATTTCTCCAATCCTGTTTGTAGATTGTGGAAAAAGATCTCTATAAAATGGTTCTAAAATCCCAAGTTTGCCATAAAATTGGAGGAAGTACAAACTCCAGCTTCCTTGCCCTCATCCTCAAGGATAAAGGAGCCAACTCCTTCAACAGATTCCGCCCTATCTCTCTTTGTAACATTGGTTACAAGCTGATTACCAAAGTAATCGCTAACAGATTGAAGTATATTCTCCCCAATATTATTCCGGAGAACCAAGGTGGCTTCATTCATGGTAGGAAGATTGTGGACAATTTCATCCTAGTCCAAGAGGCGATCCATTCAATCCTGCACCACAAAGAAAAAGGTATGGTTGTCAAACTTGACTTAGCAAATGCATTCAATCGAGTCAGGCATAGTTTCCTTTTGAATGTCTTGCATAGGTTTGGATTTGGTGAGAGCTTTGTAAACTGGGTTGGGGCTTGCATCTCGGAGCCCTGGATTAGTCCTCTAGTGAATGGTAGAGCTGTTGATTTCTTCAAAGCCTCAAGAGTACTGAGGCAGGGGTGTCCCCTTTCACCTCTCCTCTTCGTCCTTCAAGCCTTTGTCCTTAGCTTTCAGCTTGATAAGAAACTGCAAGACCAGGAGATCACTGGCCTAAGTATAGCAAGAGGGATTAAAAAAATTAATCATTCCCTCTTTGCAGATGACACCTTGTTGTTGGGGGCTGCCACTGTTCTTTCATCTTCCAGGTTCAAAGGAGTTCTAGATGATTTTTGTAAGGAGTCTGGTAACATTCTCAACAATGGGAAATGCCACATTTATTGCTGGAACATTTCACCCTTCTTGCTCAACTCCATTGCTAGATGTTTTGGCTTCGCTGCCTCCTCTTCCTGGACCTCCTTTAACTATATTTGACTTCTTGTTTTCCTCAAAAGATCTTACAGCAAAGACTGGCTCCCTCAGTTGGAGAAATTCAAGAATAAGCTCCAGGCCTGGGGATTCACCTGGCTAAATATCTCTGGCGAGACTGTGCTCATCAAATCAGTGCTCAACAATCTCCCTCTTTTCCAATTCTCTATCCTTCTCGCTCCTATTGGCATCCTCTGGAAGATGGAGGACATTATTTGCCAATTATTTTGGAAGGGAGGCAAACAAAATGAGAAAAAAATCCCCCTTGTCAATTGGGAAATTGTTTCCAAACCTTTTTTGGAAGGGGGATTGAACTTCAAAAATCTCTGCCTATAGAATATTTCCATGGGTGCTAAAATCCTTTGGAAAATCATAGCTCCCAAGCCTGGCTGGGCTCAGTTGGCACTGTGGAGGAAATATTTCAAAGGCAAGAGAGTCTGCTATTTGGATAAGCCCCTCCCTCACAACAACTCTCCTTTCCTGAAATTTTGTTCAAAATTCGCTCCTCTAATTACCTCCCATGCTTATTGGATCCTCGAGAATGGTAGAAGCATTAATCTTTGGACAGATCATATTATGAACAGAGAGCCTTTGGGGGAGAGCAGCTCCCTCATTTTGCTGCGCAATTGTATGATCGACTTCAGTCTAAATACTCTGTGGGATATCTCCGCTTGGCACGATATAATCTGGGCGAGTTGGAAAATTGAGACCCCCCCCCCCCGGAGCTCCATCACAACCGCACTATCTTGCTATCTCTGTTGCATGGGATGGCCCCATCTCACGCACGCAATAAGGACACTCGTGGTTGGGATTCAATGGCATGTGGTTTCTCCATGGCACAGGGATACACTAAGCTTCTGGAATAGCCTCACGTTTCTCCAGACCCTGCGCCATGGAAAGGGATATGGCATCATCCTTCTTTACCTAAAATCGATCACTTTTGCTGGCTTTTATGCCACAGAAAAATCCTGACTGATGACAATTTGCAGAAGAGAGGCTTCCATGGTCCGTTAAGGTGCTTTCTGTGCAGAGAAAATGTGGAATGCGCCAGACATCTTATGTTGGACTGCAAAGTCGCATTGCAACTCTGGTGTGATTTGTTGGGCAATTGGAATTCCAATTTCGCCCTCCCCAGCACCATCCCTGAGCTGTTTGCAAAGTGGTTGAAAAAATATCTTGGCCCCTCTCCTAAAAAAAAGGTGATCAAAGGTGCATGGTCCTCCCTCCCAAAAATTATTTGCTGGCAGATTTGGCTTGAAAGGAACAACAGGATCTTCCAAAATAAAGAGCAGGATGTCAAGATTGCAGTGCTCAAGGTAAAATGTCAATTGAAAGAATGCTTGGGAGATCAAAAAGATGACTCAAACCTTAGCCAGCAGGACATCGTCTGAGGTTCTTCTCTAGATCTTCAATTTCAAAAAGCTCTTAGAAATACCTCCTTCCCCAAAGACTGGAAAATAAGGGAAACAAAAAAAGACTTCCAAGATCGGATCTCCAACCAAACGAGTCGCTCTTTGTTCTTTGACGGGGCTGCAAAGGGGAACCCAGGAAGGGCTGGTGCAAGAGGAGTCATAAAGAACACTGAAGGCACAACGATTCACAGCTTTGCCTGGGGCTTGGGCCTCACTTCCAGCATTCAAGCAGAGGCATTGACACTTTTCCAAGGCCTCAAGTTCCTCATAGATTTGGATATCAGGGAGGCAAATGTTTTTGGGGGTTCTCAGGTTATCATAAATAGCATTGTGACTAACTCTTCATCGCTGGATTTAAGATTGTCAAGGTTGATCTCTAGAATCAAAAGCCTGGGAAAATCATTTCAGAACTTGAAATCCTTCCACATACTAAGAGTCAACAATAAGGATGCAGATCTAGAAGCTAATAAAGTAGCCCTTCTCTCTGCTGGGGCTATGCTAAGGGACATAGACGAAACATGGGACCCAATTCCTTAATCAGCAAGCTATCATTTTTTACTTCTTTTTACTAGAACAATTCATTTGTATCCACAAACTTGGGCAAATCACAGAAATAGATGCCATAGGTGCATGTAAAAAGAGCTGGAATTTTAGCATAAGTTCTATATTTCTTATGGTTGCTGAGGCACTTTGGGCTTTGCTCCCACTTTTGTAAACCGAATTCTGGCATTTAGGCCAATCCATTAATACAATCCTGTAACCGTTTCTGTACCAAAAAAAAAAAAAAAAAAAAAAAAAAAAACAACAACAACAACAACATTGTGAGAATTTGAGAAAATCCTCTAAAAAGAAAGCTATAAAAACATCATATTTAATCAAAATTTTATTACTTTCATGGGAAAATATTTTTGCTAAATCTATTTGTTCTATTTTTTTTTTTTTTTAGGAATTCTATGATACAAATCTAGGTGAGCTTGCTATTTTTCCTTTCTTGAAATGTACTTTTGAATGCATAGATGCATTCAATCTATTTAGCAACTCAAGTCTACCATTTCAACAATTTTTGGGCAGAGCATAACTCATAAGAAAATATACCTACAAAACAAAAATGTAAAAAGCTTAATTTACACTATATTTGTTTACATACACATAACACAACTTGCTACTCTTAAAATAGAAATAACAATAGTGTTATTATCAATACCAAATGATTGAGGAACCACCTTTGGCAAATTCTCGAAATCATGAAAGTAATTAAAAAATTTCCTTAATTTTGCCACAAATATATTGTTTTAACCATAACATTTTTTTTTATGTATAATTTTTTATATAATATATACACATTTGATATTCAAATATTTTAATTAAGGTGGTTATTGAAATATTTTGTTTATAGTTCACCTTATATTAAAATGTTTATCTATCCAACAAGAAGACTCTCTCTATATGTATATACACTAAATAATTTTTGTTATTAATATTTTTTTGAATGTTATATCAGAAATTCCTCTCTCATACTAAGAAGTTGAAATATGAATGAAACAAGAAATATCTGTATATATATTAAGTAGACACACATATCTTAAATAAAGTGGATATTGAAATATTTTATTTACAAACGATATTATTATTATCATTATTATCGGTATTTAAACTTTCTCACTCTATATCTAAATCTCTATCAAATTGATATTGAAATATTTTATTTAAGCCGTATATATAAACTTTTTTACTAAATATAAATATCTAAAAAGTTAAAATTGAAATATTTTTATTAAAAGATATATTAAACATATTTTTAATAATAATAAATATATATTTAAATTAAATTATATAATAATAAAAAAATAAATTTATTTATATTATTAAAAGCAATAACATTTTTAAAAAAAATTGCAGATATAAAATTAATTTAATAAATATTTGTATGAGACCTCTTAAGTTATTATATTTAAATATGATATAATATAAAATATATAATACAAGTGACACATTAGGCAATAACTAGTTGAGCGCAATTTGACCTTATTTTTTGAGAGTCTTCGTTGTCCAGGCATGAAGAGTCTCGTAATCGTAATCTGAGGGCTTTCAGTTTCTCAGAAGATTGAATCATGTGGTGGTTTTTCATGGATAGTTGACGATGGTCGGTGCAGGGCTGTCCCTTGAAATTCGTAACTAGCAATTGCACCAGATGTTGCAAAGGAAACGCCGTAAGGAATTAGAGAAGAATCATGACATATACAAGATCACGTGCTATGCGAACTTTTGTGGAAATCAATAAAATTATAATTTAAAAGATTAATAATAATTATTCTAACTGTTTAGATGGACTTGGATAGAGAGTGACCAAGTTTCAATTCTTCTCTCTCATCTAACTGATATATTAGACATGTTGAAGACGTAGACATTTTCATTTTCATTTGATTTTTCAAAAATTTAATAATAACTTTTAAAACAAATTATCCATTATTTAAATAGACCTTTAAATTCTAACATAGTTCAGCAAAAAAAAGTATCCATTATTTAAAGACCTCTAAATTCTAACAGAGTTCAGTAGAGCTCTGAATACTAACATAGTTCAGGACAATTTTTGTGAAAGAAGAACAACAATATGAGTCACACTTAAACTGGACATATAGATAGTTGCCAGCAACAGGAGGCACACTTGCCTCAAGAATTGCACAATGTTTCAAGAAAGGTGATAATATTGTTTAATTATTTTATATTTTGGAGTTTTTGGTTAGAATACAAAATTGTTTTTTATTAGATTATTATTAAAATATATTTTTAAATGTATAGATGAGTTAGTCTTTTTTTTCGAAATACTTAAATTATGTAGTTCATAGTTCAAACTTGTAATCTTTCATTCAAACTTGTAATTTAAGCCAATTCCATTTCAGATAACCAATGCCATTTTGGCCAAATTCATTTCAGATAAGTGACTTATAATTTCAACAAATCACATAAATTGTGCAAAGGTCAAAGCTCAAAATTTCAGATAACCAATGCCATTTTGGCCAAATCCATTTCAGATAAGTGACTTGTAATTTCAACAAATCACATAAATTGTGCAAAGTTCACAACTCAAAATTGTTAATCAATTTCAGATAACCAATGCCATTTTGGCCAAATCCATTTCAGATAAGTGACTTATAATTTCAACAAATCACATAAATTATGCAGAATTCCGAGCTCAAAATTGTAATTTTAATCAATGCCAATTCTGACAAATCTCATTTAGAATAAGTAACTTGTGATTTCAACCAATCTCATTTTACAAATCAAACTAGTAATTTCAACCAATCCCATTTTATACATGTTAAGAAAGAATATTTAAAAAAAAACACAAACCAGTTAAACTAATGAAATTCAGATAATTTAGTATTCGAAATGTTGAGTAATATTAACTTGGGAATAACCTCGGGTTCTTTTTCTAAGTTTGGCTCCCCAATATTTTACTATGTTTATGATTTTAGAAGAGATGTTATAGTTAGGAGTTTCTTATCTCATTTAGAATAAGTAACTTGTGATTTCAACCAATCTCATTTTACAAATCAAACTAGTAATTTCAACCAATCCCATTTTCTACATTTTAAGAAAGAATATTAAAAAAAAAACACAAACCAGTTAAACTAATGAAATTCAGATAATTTAGTATTCGAAATGTTGAGTAATATTAACTTGGGAATAACCTCTGGTTCTTTTTCTAAGTTTGGCTCCCCAATATTTTACTATGTTTATGATTTTAGAAGAGATGTTATAGTTAGGAGTTTCTTTTACTGATGCAACAAAATAGCATAGCTTGAATGGTAAGTAGTTGGAGTGTTTGAATTGTTTTTTTCTTTTTTTTGTGTGAAAATAGATATCATTAAAATCAGTTATGGCACCTAAAGTTCATCAAAATTTGTTAAGGCACCCAAAGTCCTGAAGTTTGACACCCAAACCCAGATTTTCAAAAATTCTTGTCTAAAATTTTCATAATCTTTCCAGACTTTCTAACTTATTTTGTAAGTTTTCAAAATTAGGCCTAGTTTGTATTGCTGCTTTGCTTGTACGTTAAGCTTTGGGTTTTTGGTCCCTATGGGCATTTATTTGGTAACTTCTATCTCCCACATGTGATAATACCATAGCGTACAATTATATAACCTATAACAAGGACATTGTTGGTTGTTGGACTTGCATTCGCAGCATAATTCAAAGTTTCTTCCAAAAAAATACCTTATTTTTCCAACTGACTATACCCCACCTTTCATCTGGTATCTTCAATGCTATTGTCTTGTCTAAATTGAAATCCAACTTAGTATACATTGTAAATACCTAGATAAAATAAAGCGGGAATCAAACCCTCCTACTAATCGACGTGCATAAAAACGCATAAACCCATTGACTAGGAAATTGCATCCCATTGATCTCAGAAAACGTTTTCAAAAATTGAAATCCTAAAGATGCAAGAAACCAGTGATCACTCATGGGCTCAATGGGGCCTTTGCAAATTGGGGTAAACCTGTAAAAGTTACAGAAATACATTCTGGCAGACCCCTTATACCTTTAGAAAAGCTTGCCCAGTTACTGAACCTGCAAGCAACCAAACCCTGTTTAGAACCCAAGGGTATAATTTCAATAAAATTATAATTTTTCATTATTCAAATATATTTTTAAATTTATTAAAATTTGAATACTTTAATTTTAAATTTTAAGGGTTAATAATTATTATTCTAACTATTTTGATGGACTTGGATAGAGGGTGATCAGGTTTCAATTCTTTTCTCCCATATAACTGATATATTAGACATGTTGAAGATATAGTCCTCTCAAACTTACAACGTCAACAACAAAAATGAAATTTCTAACTTTTACATTTTCATTTTCATTTGATTTTTCAAAAATTTAATAATAACTTTTAAAACAAATTATCCATTATTTAAATAGATCTCTAAATTCTAACATAGTTCAGTAAACAAATTATCCATTATTTAAAGACCTCTAAATTCTAACATAGTTAAGCAAAGCTCTGAATTCTAACATAGTTCAGGACAATTTTTGTGAAATAAGAACAACAATATGAGTCACACATTAACTAGACATAACCAATGCCATTTTGGCCAAATCCATTTCAGATAAGTGAGTTTATTTCAACAAATCACATAAATTATGTAAAGTTCAAAGCTCAAACTTGTAATTTTGACAAATCTCATTTAGAACAAGTAACTTGTGGTTTCAACCAATCTCATTTTACAACTCAAACTTGTAATTTCAACCAATCCCATTTTCTACATTTTAATGAAAAATATCTTTAAGAAAAACACAAACCAGTTAAACTACTACATCTTTTATTATTTTACTATAGCAGCACACGGCATGATGAGGGTTTATTCATGAAGGCCTTGAAACTTTAGGATGCCATAAATCCAAGTAGCACTCTGCTGCACTCCACACTTCATAAACAACACAACCATAAATATCATGGAAAAACAAAATATAATCCTTCCAGTGGCTTCCTTACTCTCCATTGCTGAAGAAAATTTAAGTACATAAAGCCCAAATGTCTGGATTTATAGTTATTAGGCTCCTTGTGATGCTTAGAACTGAAGGCTTATTATGATTTCTCTGCCACTGAGGAAATCCAGATAATGAAATTCAGTTAATTTAATATTCGAAATGTTGAGTAATATTGACTTGTGAATAGTTTTTGTGCTCCATTAAATGAGACAGAAAATTGATGAAGACACCACGGGCAGAGTGCAACAATTGCAGGGAATAAATAGTAAAAAAACACACCAGCCTGCCTTGTCCCTTTTTTGACAATTAAATAATAAATACCAAGCATCCTCACTCGTTGCATTGCATCCAGGGCATTATTGATGCTTTCATGGCTGCCAACCTCTGGTTCTCTTTCTAAGTTTGGCTCCCCGAGATCTTACTATGTTCATGATTGACATGTTATAATTAGGAGATTTTTTTTATTCATACAACAAAATAGCATAGCTTGAATGGTAAGTAGTTGGAGTGTTTGAAATGTTTTTTTGGTGAAAATAAACACCATCAAAATAAGCTAGAGCACCCAAAATTTATCAAAATCTGCTAAAGCACCCAAAGCCCTGAAGTTTGACACCCAAACCCAGATTTTCAAAATTCCTCTCTAATTTTTTCGTAATCTTTCAAGACTTCGTAAATTATTTTGTAAGTTTTTTAAATTAGGCATAGTTACTGTTTGCACTGCTGCTTTGCTTGTGCGTTAAGCTTTGGTTTTTGGTTCCCATGGGCATTTATTTGGTAACTTCTATCCCCCACATGTGATAATACCATAGCGTACAATTATATAGCCGGGACATTGTTGGTTGTAGGACTTGCATTCGCAACTCCACTATAATTATGCATAATTCAATGTTTCTTCCAAAACAAAAACTTAGTTTTCCAACCGGTTATACCGCACCTTTCATCTGGTATCCTCAATGTTATTGTCTTTCATTAAAACAAGGAGTCTAAATTACACTGTAAATACCTAAATAAAATAAAGCAGGAATCAAACACTCCTAATCGACGCGCATAAACCCATTCATTAGGCAATTTCATCCCACAACTAATTTATCTCAGAAAACGTTTTCAAAAATTGAAATCCCAAAGATGCAAGACTCCAGCAATCACTCGTGGGCTCAATGGGGCCTTTGCGAATTGAGGTAAACCTGTAAAAGTTATAGAAATACATTCTGGCAGAATATGCGAGAACGTAATAGAGGCAGACCGCTTATACATGAACCTGCAAGCAACCAAACATTTTTTTAGAACCAAACCGTATTTAGAACCAGAGGGTATCATAGAAACAAACTGTGCATGGATAAATTAAAGCAAGGAGAAAAAATAAAAGAGAACTCCTACACCATTTGCGCTGAGGCAAGTCTATTGAAGAGAGAAATTGCATCGCAAAAATAATTTAACTCAGAAAATGTTTTAAAAAATGGAAATCCTAAAAATGAAAGACTCCAGGCATCACTCATACTTGAGTATCTATATTAGCTCGACCGTGCCTTTGCAAATTTGGGGTAAACCTGTAAAATTAAGAACCTATGAAGGTTACAGAAATAAGCTCTCGCAGAATATGTGAGCAAGCAATAGAGACAGACGGTTTTTACTTGTAGAAAAGGCTGCCCAGTCACTGAACCTACTAATAGCCTAACCCTATTTTGATCCTGCCAGTAACCAAAGCAGGAATCAAACACTCCTACTAATCGACACGCATAAACCCATTCACTAGGCAATTGCATCCCACAACTAATTTATCTCAGAAAACGTTTTCAAAAATTGAAATCCCAAAGATGAAAGACTCCAACAATCACTCGTGGGCTCAATGGGGTCTTTGCGAATTGGGGTAAGCCTGTAAAAGTTACAGAAATACATTCTGGCAGAATATGCGAGAACGTAATAGAGGCAGACCCCTTATACATGAACCTGCAAGCAATCAAACCTTTTTTTAGAACCAAACCCTATTTAGAACCGGAGGGTATCATAGAAACAAACTGTGCGTGGATAAATAAAAGCAAGGAGAAAAAATAAAAAGAGAACTCTTACACCAGTTGCGCTTAGGCAAGTCTATTGAATAGAGAAATTGCATTGCAAAAATAATTTAACTCAGAAAACATTTTAAAAAATGGAAATCCTAAAAATGAAAGACTCCAGGAATCACTCATACTTGAGTATCTATATTAGTTCGACCGTGCCTTTGCAAATTTGATTTGGGGTAAACCTGTAAAAGTAAGAACCTCTGACGGTTACATAAATAAGCTCTCACAGAATATGTGAGCAAGCAATAGAGACAGACGATTTTTACCTGTAGAAAAGGCTGCCCAGTCACTGAACCTGCTAATAGCCTAACCCTATTTTGATCCTGCCAGTAAACAAACCAAACCAGCTGCCCAGTTACTCAACCTGCCAATAGCCAAACCCTATTTTGATCCTCCCAGTAACGAAACCGTGTTTAGAACCCGGGGTATCATAAAAAGAAAACCAAGCAAGAAATAGAGGCAAATGGCTTTTACCTATAGAAAAGGCTACCCAATTACCCAATCACTGAACCTGCCAATAGCCAAACCCTATTTTGACCCTGCCAGTAACCAAACCGGCTGCCCAGTTACTCAACCTACCAATAGCCAAACCCTAGTAAAAGTTACAGAAATACAATCTGGCAGAATATGCGAGAAAGTAATACAGGTAGACCCCTTATACCTGAACCTGCAAGCAACCAAACCTTTTTTTGAACCAAACCCTGTTTAGAATCGGAGGGTATCATAGAAACAAAATGTGCATGGATAAATTAAAGCAAGGAGAAAAAATAAAAGAGAATTGTTACACCAGTTGCACTGAGGCAAGAAGAGAGCAATTGCATCGCAAAAATAATTTAAGTCAGAAAACGTTTTAAAAAATGGAAATCCTAAAAATGAAAGACTGCAGGCATCACTCATACCTGAGTATCTATAGTAGCTCGACCGTGTCTTAGAAAATTTGGGGTAAACCTGTAAAATTAAGAACCTCTTAGGGTTACAGAAATAAGCTCTCGCAGAATATGTGAGCAAGCAATAGAGACAGACGGTTTTTACCTGTAGAAAAGGCTGCCCAGTCACTGAATTTGCTAATAGCCTAACCCTATTTTGATCCTGCCAGTAACCAAACCGGCTGCCCAGTTACTCAACCTGCCAATATCCAAACCCTATTTTGATCCTCCCAGTAACGAAACCATGTTTAGAACCCGTGGTATCATAAAAACAAAAACAAGTAAGAAATAGAGGTAACTGAAGAGAGCAAGCAGGCAGTGGTTCTCGTTGAGGTAGGTTCCACTACATGTGAGCGAGGCCACAAGACTGTGCTGAACAGCTCCAGCTTCTGGAAAATTACAAAGTGGAAAGTGTTCTCAGGATTGTGTCTAGCAGCTCCAGCTTCTGGAAAATTACAAAATGGACAGTGTTGCCAAAGCTCGAGAGATAATGAGATTCTACTTCTGTGTGCAATGACCAGGTAGTTATCTTGTTGAGTTAGTTAGATAGTTAACATCTAATGGCCAAAAACATTTTAATCGTCTAACAATTAATCCAATGGCCCAAATAGAGACACAGTGGCACTCAGCCAAGTTGTTTTCAAATAAACACGCCTTACGG